>MNCI01017182.1:262433-312116 GCA_015680685.1 Gnetum montanum | reverse complement strand
CGTACACAACTTGGGTTCAGGTTACAAGCTGCTCGAATAAAGAGCCGTTCACTCTAGGACTCCTACTGCGGGCACATGGGAAAAATTCTAACTCTGGAGTGATCAATCTACCAGAGCTTTGCTACTTCTAGCCAGGATTGGGAAATGAAGGGAGTGCCACCTCTTATTTATAGATATGGCGGTGGACCGCGATATCGCGTATGCGATATTGCAGGGAAAGACGCGATATCGCGGCACTGTGCATGTCGCGTCTCATCACCTATAAAATGATGTATGAACAATGTAATTGGAATCTTTTTTGGACAATGTTGAATGTCTCTTAGCAGTTGTATGAGTTCCTTGGTTCATTGTGTAAGCTCATTGAATCATTGTGTAAGTTGCTTAGATCATTTTGTGACCTTATGAGATAATTGTTGACTTTATTTCCCTAAGAGAAAGATTTGAGAAGTTATATGACCATTATGTCCTACAACAAGTTAAATTTTGTTAGGTTTGAATGTGAGGATAGGCATTTTCCTAGAACTTGTGGTTTGCATGGTTGTATGCCTAGAAATATTTTGTATTCTACGTATTTCTCATTTCATGTTTTCACATAGAGGTTTTTCAATGTGTTTGTCTTTCTTACATGCACTGTAGTTTAAATTGGATTTATATTAGATGTGTATCAATGTGGATATAGCTCATGCCATAGAATTCTTTAGAGTTCTACTATGTTATTTACTAATCATAATGCATGTCAAGTTGATGCAACTTATATTATCAATCATTTGTAGTCTAGTAAAATTATCTTTTAATGAAAAAATTATTCTATACTATTAAGTCAAGATTTTCAACAATTTTTGATCTTTTGGACTTGTGTTGAATTAAACTATATACAAAACTTTAACATCAATACAGTTTATGGCTAAGCATCAATAGGAATAACAAGCAAAGGATATAAAACTTGAACAAAATAGTTTAATAATGAGATTTTATTGACTTAAGTAAAGAAATACCAAAAAGAATAATATAATCCTATTATTTAGTCTATAAAACTTAAAATAGCCTAGTGAAATTAAATAATTAACCTATGTATTGAATTAAATAATTAAACATACGCAAAATCTTAGGATGTGACAATTGTACTTGTGAGTTAGGTTTTTCATCCCACGACTATTATTACTAAGCTAACAAACAATCCTATTCATGCCTTGATGTAAGTTCATTCTCTACATTATGTTATTTTTGACTATGTAAATTTGTTGCTAACTATTTAAGAACTACATTACCTTGATTCCTTGTAAATTCTACAAGGGTATGTAGGCAACTATGACCAAGATTCCTAGTGTAAGCATCCTGCCTCTTCTATTGAAGAGGGCTTTAAAAAATATTACTTAAATCAATTTACCTATCTATGTTTTAGCAACTTGCTATGGTTGGACATGAATAATTAATATGTATTCTTGAATCACCTTTTTTTTGGAATGAAAGCAACTATTGATGATTATTTTGAATTATCAAACTTATTAATATTTTATTTTAATTTCTATGAACATTATGTTGTTAAGACTATTAAATTGTCAAGTGCTTCTTCTAGTAGTGGAAATCTCATTGCATTATTTTCCTACCATTGGCTTTTATGGTTGTGTTAGTGGGACAAGTTCCTAAGAGTGCACATAGAGCATATACCAATGAAGTCGATAAAATGAAAAAGGTTTTCATGATTAAAGAAAATTCTTATTTCTATAGTGATTTCTTTACTATTGATTGTATTCTTCAACTAGCTAATGTGCATTAATAAGATGTTGTTATTTCTCATTTGACCTATTTAATAATTCTATTGATGATTCTCAATTGGTTATACGTATTGTTTTGTAATAAATTATTTGGTAGGCCTTATGGAGGAAAAATAACCCTAATAAATATATTGAAGTAATTCAATACATGTATGAAGGAGAAACCACTAAAATTAAAATAGGTTAATGAACCACATTTAATGTTCTAGTTTTAATAGATTTATATCATGTATGTTCACTTATCTCGTACTCATTTACTATTGTCATAGATGAATCAATAAAGAAAATACATGATGAATTCCTTGGTATGTACTTCCTACAAATAATATTATGTTAGTGGATATAGCTCTTGATGAAGCATTATTTGTTAAGTGTATCAATCAGCTGTGATATCACATATGCCACATTTATTTACATCGATGCATTCTTATCAACACATCTTAGTTGGTTGCTACATCTTAGATGATGTGTCGCATCTACTACATCATAGCTATGATGATGTAGCCTCATCGACACATCCCCATCGACACATCCATATAGATTAACCTAGTATTCATATTTTCCTAAAAATATGCAAGTATTTATCATGTATTTGACATAATTTTGATTAGTAGTGTAGCCAAACTCTTATAGTTTTCTTCTGTAATCTTAGTAAATAGTTAGTGATTGCCCACAAAGTGGATTTTAGTCAATTGTATGATGTCTTTTTTGAGTGGCATTGTACTCGGGCACATTCCATGAATACCAATAATATCAAGATTGATTCATATCTATTATAGCACTTTGACTTAGAATAGATTTTTTTCAATGCAATTTACTTTCCATGTACTTAGTTAATATTTACATTTTTATGCACATTAATCAATTGGTGGAATGAGCATGACCATTTTTGAGCATAAACACAAATTTTCTTGGTAGTGTCAATAACTTTATTGCTTCATTTGTCCAATAGCATAATGCTTAGTAATCCTAGTAGGGCATAGATGAGTTCAAGATATGTACAACAAGCTAGGAATATAAACTTATTATCCTCAAGGTAGTTTAGGATTTAATCTCATTTTTAATTAGATTAAATAATTAATTTTCATGTTTTCATTTCACTTAGCCATAGCTGTACAACATCAATAATCATATACCTCACGTGGACTAAATAACACATGATAAAGATACTACAAGTCCATACTTGACAATCAAGATACCATACTAGTATGGATGGTTGTGTGATATTTTATAGAAAAGTGAAGTTTGAATTAGTGCAAAGATTTAAATGGAGATTAGAATATATGATTTTCAAAATCCCATAACTTCAACTCATGGGGAAAAAAGAATGGTTAAGATTTTGTAGAAACCACATAACATTAGCATTGATATTTAAAATCCAATCATTAGAAAGACATGTATCTATGATCACCACATATTGAATTGCTAAATCAACATGTTCAAGTGTAAGACTGTGCTAAGTGACATACTTGATTAACCAAATAGAGGAATGTTTGAAGAATAAGTTATTTCTAACTCATACCAATATCAATCCAATTTTATTTATCATATATGAAGACTTGAATGCAAACGTTAGAACTACTGTTTTTCAATTCCTAAAATATGGATGTGTAAAAGAACCTTTGGAATATGATTGTAATTTGAAAAATATTTTCCATCAATTATATAGGTAATTTCATTGGCTTGTGTATATTTTTCTTACTTTGAATCTTCAATAGATAACTCAAACCCTAGAATTCAAAAATAGATGATGTTGATGGATAGTATTCATCAAGAACCATAATTCACCAATTACACTACCATGATTAATAAAGATGGGTCAACATCTTTTCTTCATCAAGACCATAGACTACATTTGGTATGATTCCCAATTCTTCCAAATTACCAAGTTGCTAGAGTTAATTTCTAAAGAAGTTGAAAAGCAAGATCAAGCCTTGCCATTCTTAACAATGTCATCCAATCATACACCACTTATGGTAAAACTAAATCCAATTCCATTAATACCTAAGGTTGATCAAGATCAAGAAGCATCTTAATCTTCCTCTTATTTATCATCTAGAGAACTATACTTCATAAGGAATAAGTTTGTTGCAAAGTTGAGCTTGTAGGGGAGATGTCTCTTGGAACATGAGATGTCTAGGGGTAGACATATATAGAAGAAAGAAAACATCTATAGGTAAGAAAAGATGTGTTGATTAGGCTAGAAAAATTTATAAAGAGATATCTCTGAGGTGGAGGAGATGTCTATACAAGATGAAAGATGTCTTGGGTAGGATACAGACATCTATGGAGAGATGTCTCGAAGCAAGAGGATACATCTACATAGGAAAGGAGCCATACTGTGCAAGAAAGAAACATCTTCCCAAGTGACTTGGCTTCTAGGGGAGATGTATTCTTGATGAGGACCAATGCTTCACTACCAAAAGTGCAATCGCAATCTTCAAACTTCTAAGATCAACTAAGATGAGAAAGAAATTAGCTCTTTATTGTTGTAAAATCATGATAGAAAGATTACAAGGCTAAAAGAAAATTACCCAAGGACACATAAGGGTTCATAAACTAAGGATGTCAACTAAAGGTGTCACTAATGTCAATTTCAAACATGTAGAATGCAAAGTTACATGCCTCTAACAAGTAGTTGTACTTTAGTCTTATGAATAAATAAAAATATATTATATTATTAAAATAATATTTTCAGTGTGGTGAGATTATGTTTGGGATCTTAATCATCAACAAAGATAATAGGATCAAATTTCTAATGAAAGCTCATAAATAAAATAATCATCTTAAAGTACCAATCTAATTATAACTTCAAAAATAAAAATTATAATTGTGTAATTGGAAGGTAATGCAAAAAGATTTAATTATCATCTTCATATGCATTCTTACAAAAGCAATATCTATTAATTATTATCCATTCTCACTTTCATCAAATTTCCAATTGTTAAAAGTTTCCTTTTTAAAGCCAATTTTTTAAAAAAAAAACATTTACTTTATAAACCTATACATAAAGTAGGGCATAATCTTTTACACTTTTGTATGAATGTTTATTTTTCCTATAACCAAGTCCCACCATGCACATATTATTTTCAAGTTTATCCATATTGCATAATCATCAATAATATGTGATCATTTTATAAAGTCTTCTATGATCAAACATTTAGCATTCATCACTTCATCCCATATGGCATCTTCATTTATAATTTTCCAAGTTAACTTTACCAAAAGAGGCATACTCAAATAAAGTAATTTTTAAATACAAATTAACTATGCTTCCATAAATGATAAATTGTATCATTATTCAATAAATGAATTTTTTGGAATCTTTTGAATCCTACTAAACAAGAACAATGTCTAATTTTTTAACTCTTTTTTACCACCTTTCACATCCAAAGAAATGACATGAAGTACAATGGTAAATATTTAAAAAAGTGTAAATTAATTGTACTTTTCTAACCATGTTAAGAAGTTTTCCTTGCCAACTAGATAGTCTCAACACCATTCACTTTAGAATCCCAATTCATAATTCTAACTTATTTCTTCCTATTGAGTTGAAGCATACAACATATTTCTTCTCAAAAATGGAAGCTTTTGATCCCTTTATATAGTCTCTTTCTCATCTTTTCAGCACTCAAAGTATGAATTTATGGCCATTGTGATAAGTGCTAGAGATGCCTTGGAGATGTTTGAGACGTATGAGCCAAGAGCTCGAATAAATGGACAAGATGTCTTGAAGAGTTGGGAGACAACTTGCATTAGCTAGAGATGCCTTGGAGATGTTTGAGACGTATGAGCCAAGAGCTCGAATAAATGGACAAGATGTCTTGCAGAGTTGGGAGACAACTTGCATTAGCTAGAGATGCCTTGGAGATGCTTGAGACGTATGAGCCAAGAGCTCGAATAAATGGACAAGATGTCTTGAAGAGTTGGGAGACAACTTGCATTAGCTAGAGATGCCTTGGAGATGCTTGAGACGTATGAGCCAAGAGCTCGAATAAATGGACAAGATGTCTTGCAGAGTTGGGAGACAACTTGCATTAGCTAGAGATGCCTTGGAGATGTTTGAGACGTATGAGCCAAGAGCTCGAATAAATGGACAAGATGTCTTGCAGAGTTGGGAGACAACTTGCATTAGCTAGAGATGCCTTGGAGATGTTTGAGACGTATGAGCCAAGAGCTCGAATAAATGGACAAGATGTCTTGAAGAGTTGGGAGACAACTTGCATTAGCTAGAGATGCCTTGGAGATGCTTGAGACGTATGAGCCAAGAGCTCGAATAAATGGACAAGATGTCTTGAAGAGTTGGGAGACAACTTGCATTAGCTAGAGATGCCTTGGAGATGTTTGAGACGTATGAGCCAAGAGCTCGAATAAATGGACAAGATGTCTTGAAGAGTTGGGAGACAACTTGCATTAGCTAGAGATGCCTTGGAGATGTTTGAGACGTATGAGCCAAGAGCTCGAATAAATGGACAAGATGTCTTGAAGAGTTGGGAGACAACTTGCATTAGCTAGAGATGCCTTGGAGATGTTTGAGACGTATGAGCCAAGAGCTCGAATAAATGGACAAGATGTCTTGCAGAGTTGGGAGACAACTTGCATTAGCTAGAGATGCCTTGGAGATGCTTGAGACGTATGAGCCAAGAGCTCGAATAAATGGACAAGATGTCTTGAAGAGTTGGGAGACAACTTGCATTAGCTAGAGATGCCTTGGAGATGCTTGAGACGTATGAGCCAAGAGCTCGAATAAATGGACAAGATGTCTTGAAGAGTTGGGAGACAACTTGCATTAGCTAGAGATGCCTTGGAGATGTTTGAGACGTATGAGCCAAGAGCTCGAATAAATGGACAAGATGTCTTGAAGAGTTGGGAGACAACTTGCATTAGCTAGAGATGCCTTGGAGATGTTTGAGACGTATGAGCCAAGAGCTCGAATAAATGGACAAGATGTCTTGCAGAGTTGGGAGACAACTTGCATTAGCTAGAGATGCCTTGGAGATGCTTGAGACGTATGAGCCAAGAGCTCGAATAAATGGACAAGATGTCTTGAAGAGTTGGGAGACAACTTGCATTAGCTAGAGATGCCTTGGAGATGCTTGAGACGTATGAGCCAAGAGCTCGAATAAATGGACAAGATGTCTTGAAGAGTTGGGAGACAACTTGCATTAGCTAGAGATGTCTTTCCTAAGTTGTTAGAAATCTCAAGAGATGTTTAGCTTCTGCATGAGACATCTTGGCCTAACTTGAGACATCTTAACTAGCCTAGAGACATTGTGATAGAGAGAACTATCAAACACTGAACTTCTTCCTAAAGGCTCCAACAAGTAGAATGCACTCCCAATTATCTTCTCTTTCCTCTTGAACATGCAGAACAATACAACAGAAAGCACAACACATCTAAAATATAAATAACACATATAAAAATATAGTTTGAGAATGTTACATGGGTTGGGTAATGTCCTCATCATCTCTCTCACCCTTTAATTTGACACTTACTATCAAGTTGACTATACTCTTGGAATAGCATTAAGCCCCCACAAAGACAAATCCTTCTCATAAATCCAAATTACATTTTCAAGTTCATCATCATTGCAAAGCATTAAATATTCATGCATCTTTATGTTTCTTGTGCTCCTAGCTTCCCTTTCTTGTAGAAAAAGAAGTTTTTTTGATGTCTTAGATGACACTGAAGTAACAAGTCCATCTTTCGGGATTTCTAGAATATCCTCCAAGTTAGAGGTAAACACATTACCATGGAAATGTCTCAAATCTAAAACATTGAATACATACAAAAATGAAAAATTGCTAGAAATATCAAGCTTAGAATCATTTTCATTCACGTTGGTTGTAATGTGAAATGGACCAATCTTCTTGGAGTTGAGCTTGGAGAAGTTTACATTCCTTAGCCTCTCCTTGCATAAATGAAGCCACACATAATCTCAAACATTGAATACCACCTTTCTCTTTTCCAAGTTATTTGTAGTATCAAGTTCTCTAGCTTTGCCTTCAAGTTTTTCCTTTACTTACTTATGCAGGTATTTCATGATTTTTACAAAATAAGAGCTAACATGGACACAATTATTAAATTGTTTCAATCATCTACCATCCTAGGTATATAGCCATAGCTTACTTCAAATGGACTTTTCCCAATATGAGAGTGATAAAAACTATTATAACTAAACTTACATAGAATAAAATATGTTCCCACCTATTGGGCTAATTTGCATAAAGATATCTAAAAATTTTGAGCAATGATTTATTTACAACTTTAGTTTAGTCATTAATATGTGGATGATAGGTACTAGAAAAATGATCATTTGGTACCCAAAAATTTCCATAATAACCTTTAAATATGAATTGTAAATTTAACATCCCTATCACTTACAATGTTTAATGGAAGACCATGTAATCTTACAATATTTTGAAAATACAAGTGAGTAACATGGGATGCATCCTTCATTCTTGTACATGGAATAAAATGGGATATTTTAGTGAATCTATCAACAACAAAAATGGAATCATGGCCAGCTTGTGTCTTGGGAATCTCAAAAATAAAATCTATAGAGATACTTTCCCATGGGGCATTAGGAATGGATAAAGATAAATAATTCCCACTAATATCTTTACCTCCTTTAAATTTTGGCAAACAAGACACTCTCTAATAAATTTATTTATGTCATTTCTCATACTTGGCCAAGAGTAGTTGATGAATCATGTTTTGACTAGCATCCAATATCAGAGCCTTGACATTAGATACTTGATGTTGGAGCCCAAGATGTGATGTTGAATATTCGATATCAAGGGATATATGCCAGCTTATAAATATAGTTCTTGGGCTCACAATTTTCATATAGTTTTTGTCATAATTAGTAAAACTCTTGTACTTTGTTTTCTCTAGAGTTAGAATATTTTTTGAGTGTCTACAGTAGGAGTTTGAGTGTGTACGAATCTTTGCTCGAACATTGATGTACCTAAGCACAATTGTGTGATGGGAATAAAAATGAACCATTTTGATCATTCTTGTAACACTAAGAATAGATTAAATGTTTCCTTGATGCATTTAATATTCATGCACTTCATTTCAATACACTTTAATTAAACAATTAATTTCTAGTTATTAATGAACACAAGTACGACCACCTCGAGCATATGTGTAGCTCTTGGTAATCCAAAAATGCTTAATGTTTGGTAGCCCAACAACGCTATACTTGTTTAGGATGTGTTTGGAAAGTGGAAATGGGTAGTTGTGTTAGGCTAACTAGGTAGTAGAATAATTAGATATTAAATTCCTCTACCTTCCATTCTTGTTGTAGGTGATTAAACTTACAAAACATAAAATGACAAAAATCATGTGCCTTAATTACACTTAAACCATATCATTGAGCTTCACAAGTATAATTGAAAAGACAAAAAATGTTCTCAACATCCATTTCACTTCCTAGAGAATTAGCACACTAGAGAACTATAGGTCCATGAAATTCAACCAAATCACGCATGAATGCCTTAGTGATTCATATGGTTGGGTGTAGGGGTACCTTACTACTCATCATTAGCACTATTGCTAGGGACCTTTTGGTTGTTTCATGTGCTATCTAGGAGTTAGTGAAAATTATTCAAATCATTGAAATGAACCTTAGAGTCATATCACATTTTAAGATTACTACAACAATTTTAAGAAGCACACTGCATTTTTATTTTTCTAACATAAAATGTCTTCTTCTCACAGGAGCGATTCTCCACCCAAGTTTGATGGATTACATCCATTAGTACCTTAGTAATACGAGTGGTATATGCTCATCTTGATGAGTATGTACCAAATTTCACCTTCATCCTACACCAGGATGAACAATTGTAGTGGTGTGATATGAAGTGCAACATTATGTTGCCACCCAATCAATCCATTCCTGCAGTGGTCCAACAAATTATTATACGATGGGGTCTCCAAGGACTTCATGCTAATTACGTAGTGCAGGATAGTGACACCAGGGATTATCATTCCACCAAGGCACAACATCTCAAAGATTGCCAGTTAGAACATCATTAGGAATCTATGAATGGAAAAGGATTTAATGATTCCTCATTCCTATTGTACCAAAAAGATGGTGAAGAGTCCTTCTCTAGGGATTTTCCATTTAGTGAAATTCCTCTCTTTGACTTTGGTGAAGGAGGTTAAAACTAGAACTTGTAGTCCATGATCCAAAGAGATAAGTCAAGGTAGGGATGCAGATAAGAAAAAAGATTGTGATCATGATTGTGATCATAGAAGAGGTGGTATCAGGCATCATGATGGTGCTAGTCCTCCTTCCTCTTCACCTTCATCATCATCCTCTTTTTCTTTTGGCTCTAATCATAATCGTAGGAGGTGCAACCATGATGGAGGTAATCGATGGGACCAAAATGATTGAATGGACCATCGACAAGACAAGACTAGGGGTGTGAGCATTGAAGAGAGATGCAATACCATGAATGAAGGGGTAGTAGAGGGCATTGTAGGCACCAAAATCAAGGCCTCGATGAGACTTTTCTTGCTACCTAAAGTATGCTAAACATTGCAAAGGTAGTACGAATCCTAAAAAGACATGTGAAGGACAGTTGGATCAAGAGGCTCAATATGAACAATATCCTTAGGTTTGAAGGGGATATAACTCATAACTACAAAACCATCTCCAATCGTTTCAAAATATACGTGCCTTGCAGAACATAGAGAATGAGTGGCAAAAACTTAAGTTTTTCCCAAGGACACTCATTAAAGAAGCAGAGAACTAGTATTGGTCCTTAGAACTAGAATCTATCAGATGATGGAGTACAATTCTTGAATTGTTTAATAAAAATATCAAACATACTCTAGAGTGTCCAGCTTGAGAAAGTAGATCCAAGGATGGAAACAAGGAACACATGAACCCTTGGATGCCACTATTGGTTGATACTATTCCTTAATGCACAGATTTCCTAGCCATGGTTATTCTCAATTGGATCAACTTCACCACATTGTAGATGGGCTTTGATCTAAAACGAGGAGAACCCTTGGGATCTATGCCCAAGGGTTACTATCAGAATTAAGCACCCATTAGATCCAAAGATTGATTGATTAGGTAGATAAAGAGGAAGGTGAATTGAGAAAATGAGAAAGTGCAAACGAGTATAATCATGATCCTTTCATTCACAAGAGGGAGGTTCTATTTTGTGATAGTGAGGAAGAATTAGCACTTAATGAGGTGGCAAATAGGAAAGCCTTACTACTTCAAAAATTTCAATACAAAATTATGGCCAAGGTTGATCAGTTATGGAACTTTATGGATAGCAGATTTCAACTTGTCCTAAAAATTGCTGAAGAGTCCAAAGAAAGAGGTAGTAATTGTAATCATAGGAGGTGTAAGAAAGTTGAATGTACCTATCAAAAAGGTAAGGGTAAGATTGCTACAATAGAAAAAATTGTGGAAAGCAAACTAGATGATGATGGTGGGTGTGACGTCTGCTAGTATGAACATCCTAAGGGATGTTGCCACATAGTGTAACACTTACATGAGTTTGGGGTGTATGCTTTGAATCCATGACTAACATAAAGGAAAACATCTAGAAGATTACCTTATCCTCAAGGTAATTCTAGGTAGTTCCATCAGCCACAACTATAGTATCCAATTGGAACTCCATTACAACCATATGAGCAATATCAATAGTGGTAGCAACCATAGTCATGGGCACTAGCTCCACCAAGGTAGCAATACCCTTACTGACAACTTGATCTTTATGGATATTACATTTAGCAACCCTTATCTCCATGTGACTCCTTTAGTCATGTTTCTACTTTCCAATCTCCCTATAATTATTATTGAACTCATTCTTTACATGCAAGAAGGGATACCACCTCTTACCCCTATCCTCCTCCTATTCTTGCACATCTTCCTCCTCTAACTACATAGCGACCACCTGCTCCACCTATGCAGGGTGAACTCCTCGCTTAACCACAAAAACGCAACACTACCAAGGCCATTAATCTACAACCAGTTTATCAATTGAGTGGTTTAGATACTTAATTAATGGAAAGACCTTTTTTCTAACCACACGGTCTCCCTAAGCCCTCAAATACACCTATGGTTGACAATCCTATTTCTCTACCTTCCTCTGTATCAAATTTATTTGAGTCCACTTCAAACCAAACATTGCCCAGGATCCATAATGTGATGCTTACTCATGTTGTATCTAATTGGATCCATGCTGAAAACCTTCCCATGAAGTTAGCAAATCCTAGGAGTCCTCTAATCTATTTGCAGATTGCTAGGAATGAATCATGTAAAGCTCTTCTTAACTCAGGTTCTAGTGTCAATCTAATCTCTCATGAGATGTATACTACCTGGGACCTACCTCCTTTATAGAAGAGAAATATTAGATTAGATTTGGTAGACCAGTTTATCATTATTCCATTGGTACTAGTGGAAGACATTGTGACCACTATCTATGGGTGGTCTTATCCTACTAATTTCCTAATGATCAAAGTGGAGAACTATAAAGGGAACTTCTCAATCATCATGGGAAGGGCATGGCTAAGCACCATTGATGCAAGAATGGGCATTAGAGATCTTTCCCTAGAAATATCCAAAGAAACTGCATTTGGAAATATCAAGAAGTGAGTTCCATGCATCGTGTACAACGATACAGGGTGCAATTATGTATAGAAAGTCTAAGTAGTAAAATGAACATCTATCTCTACATGTAAGAAATGTGCACTAGAAGCAAAAATTCAAAGGCATTTATACACAGCAACCACAAAATAGAAGGGTACCTTGTGGCTGACTACTGATTCTAAGAGCAACACACTTTGCATGGAACCAACTGAGAGCCTAACATGCCCATATGTCATAGGCATGGACAAACTAGAGCAAGTTCATCACCAACTCTTTAATGTTGTAAATGATGATACCTACTGGGGAGACTTGGAAATTCTTGACAATTTCAAGTAAGAGCCCCTTGAACTAAAACCTCTACTAGTCAACATGGAATATGTGTTCTTAAAAAATGGGAAGATAGTCATAATCAATGAAAATCTTGCTTCAGAATAGAAAAAGATGCTATTGAATGTGGTTGAAAAATGGTTAGCAACCTTTTCTTGGTCACATCCTAAACTCCCAGAGATTGATCCTAGGATATGCCAACATCACATCTACACTGATTTGACCATGAAGCCAAAGAGGTAGCCACAGAGACGATTGAACCCTAAACTGAAGTAGATCATTAAGGAGAAAATTGAACAACTCCTCAACATGGGGTTCATTTATCCCATTGTGCATAATGAGTGGGTTAGTCCACTCATGATTTTGCCAAAGAAAGATGACAAGTGGTGGGTCTACATCAATTTTTAGCTACTAAATATGGAAATATTCAAGATTTCCATTGTCATTTGTTGATTAGGTATTAGACAAAATATCTAGGCATTACTACTACAGTTTTCTAGATGGTTATACTAGTTATAACCAAATCCAGATTGCACCTAAAGACCAAACCAAAACAAAATTCACAAGTCCTTGGGGAACTTTTGCATATCACAAGATGCCTTTTGGTTTGTGCAATGCCCTTACTACCTTTCAAGGCTTGGTTCTAAGCATTTTTCAACAATAATTTGGTGGTGGTATGGAAGTTTTCAGGGATGACTTCTTCACCTATGGTGCTACATTTGAGCGAGCATTGGACCACCTTGAGTAAGTACTGAAATGATTTGTTGAGATAAACCTTAGGCTCAATTGGCAAGAGAGTCATCTAATGGTCCAAGAAGGCATTCTATTGGGCCATAGAATATCACAAGCAGGAATTGAGGTTAACCCAAAAAAAATAAGGGTCATCCAAGAAATAACCTACCAACCAGAAACTATCAAAGATGTTCAGTCATTCTTTGGACATACTAGCTACTACCAGTGATTCATAGAGAATTTCACTAAGATCACAAAACTATTGGTGGAGCTAAAAAAGAAAGATGCTCCATTTTTCTGGACCACAGAATGTGACTAAGCATTCCAATAGCTAAAAGAAAAACTTGTAGAAACTCCAATCCTACAAGCACCCGACTAGTCCAGACTATTTCATGTTTTGACGGATGCATCAAATTATGCCTTGGGAGCTGTGCTTATGTAAATGGATGATAAAAAATGTCCATATTACATCCACTATGCTAGCCAAAGCATTGTGGATGCATAACTAAACTACACCACCATAGAAAAAGAATTGATGGCAATGGTATTTTCTCTAGAAAAGTTTAGGCATTATGTGCTTAGATACAAAGTATTTATGCATATAGACCATAGTGTCATCTGATTCTTGATGAATAAGCTAATGGTAAGCCCCCGTGTCATATGGTGGCTAGTGATCTTACATGAATTTGATCTCACAATGATAAATATAATTCATCTATTACCTAGCTAACCTAACACAAGTAACCATTCCACTTTTTTAAACACATATAGCACTGCTAGGCTATGAAACATTAAGTGTTTCTAGGTTACCAAGTACTATATGAATGCTCAAAATGGTCGTGCTTGTGTTCATTAACTACTAGAAATAAACTTCTTAATCAAATGCATTAAAGTAAAGAACAAGAAAGTACATTTTATTCTCACTACTGCAAGGATTATCAAAAGAGTTCATTTTATTCTTGTCACACTGCTGTGCTCAAGTACATCAATGCTTGAATAAAGAACTATACACACTTTAGACTCCTTCTGCAGGCACTCAAAAAATATTCTAACTTTGAGGAAAAGAAACAGCAAGAGCTTTACTAGTCTGCTTGAAAACTAAACTAAAAACTAACTCAAAACGGGAGCCTAGGTGCAGTATTTATAGACCCAGGGTAGATTCTCTGACATCACTTACATGACATCGTATCAAGACCCTGATGTCATGTACTCAACATCAAGGCCAATAATAAACATGTTTTATCATACCCCCAAGACTGAATGAAAACTCGTCCTTGAGTGAAGAAGAAGAGGAACAAGTTCTTTACAACATAACATATTGGGTAGGTGTGGAATTATTGACTCTCACACAAATTGACTCAGATGGAACAAACATATAGACTTTGAGTGCCCAAGTATATGGAATTACATTTTTTTACAAAATTGGATGTTCATGAGAAGAGGAGAGAACACTCTAGAGAATATTGACATCCAACACTTCTTGGCAGCAAAATAATGAGAGAGAGAGAAGAGATCCCATGATCACAAATAGTCCTCATTATGTGGTCCTGTTGCATCATCCTTGGTGAAGATAGTCTCACTTCCAGTTCATGCTTCCCATTGCAATCACAACAGAATCATGAATTAGTATGTAATGTATAACACACAACTATTAAATGCCTTGTCTCATCAGTGGTTACACTTGGCCAGGTTATGATTATGGTTGATTGATTCCTTGAGTAGTGTTAGTGGGAAGGCTGATAGATAGGGTTAATTAAATTAAGTGGTTCATGAAATTTAAAAAAGTTCAATATAAGGAAATATTTGAAGAGGGTATAAGAATTCACAATAATGAAAGGAAGAATTCACTAAAAACTATTGTGAATATGTCTACAATTGGATGTCACTAATGGGATAAATAAAAATAATTTGATTGTAAAAATGTCTAAGGATAAAGAACTTAACTAATCCAACCAAAAGAGATGCAAGTGGATCCTCCCCAAAGTAGGCATAGGCCTTTTACACCCTTGCATAACTTCAAACCAAAGAGTCCATGGGCTTTGTGGATGATTAATGGTTACAAAAGTTAAGTACAAAAACCTAAAAGTAACTAATTAAGAATTTCAACACATCAAACCAAGACATCAAACTAAAACATGAAATTGGCAGTGAGGTGAAATATGGAAAGCATAGATGGATGAGAGAGAGTGGAATGGAGTTCCTAATTATGGTCACATGAAGTCCCTTGTGGATTTTGTGGTTAAATGACTTGATAGAATCCATCATTAGTCTAGAACAAAACCAACCACGTTCAGTGACTTCACATTGATATTCTAAGACTAATCCATCGCTTGAGACACAAGAGTGCTCCCATAGAACAACCATTGTTCCAAATTAGAGAAGAAGTAGGAAGTCAAGAAGGGCCTTAGTTAGAGGAGACAAGTCCCATGACTAATGCTTGTAGCTCATTTATTTTTTCTAAGGGATGTGCTTTGAATTTCCATTGTGTTTTTTTTTTTTTTGAAATGAAAACCACACCATGCAAAGACACATGCATTTATTTTGTCCAAGGGATGTGCTTTGAATCCTCATCTTCTTCTTTTTTCTCTTTTTTTTCTTAATGAGAACCACACCATGCAAGGATGTATGCATTTATTTTATGCAAGGAATTTGCTTTGAATTCTCATCATTTTTTTCTAATGAGAACCACACCATGTAAGGACTTATTCAACTTCCTTTTATTGGATGACATAGAATGGTAAGAAATTCATGAAAACACACAAGCACTCAAGTAAACAGAAAAGCACAAAGAATACCAAATTTCCTTAAAGCCACACCCTATTCAAACCTTTGAATCCTTTTCAATTCCAAAAACTATCAAAGTCACAAATTTATTAAAGTTTTATTAATGAAAAAGGGACTGCATGTTTCCAAACAAGGAAAACCATAGAGTTTGTGGATGGGTGGATGTTGTGGACTCACTGCCATCAAGTATACATTACCAATGTACCTAGCACTTATTAACAAAAAGTTAGAAAACCACACCAAATAAAAGAAAGTATAAAATATTCCAAAAATAGCAAATGTACGAACAATGGTGTAAAAAAAATTAGAAAATATTAATAACATAAAAAAAATATGTAAAATGAAAAATGTGTAAAAAAAATTAAAAAACTGAGGAGCCTGTTAAATGATTAGCATGGTTGGCCATCTCCAACATGACTAAGTTAAAAATAGGAGATCTAAAATATGGAGCATGGTTGTTCATTTGATGAGGTTGTTGTTGTGTTGGCTAGCATATGCTCATGGAAAGGTTTGATTTGTTGAATGTTGACTATCTATTTCTTATTTGGACTCTTAGGTTTATAGATCATCATGGCCCCAAAAGGGAAAGTCTCATAAATTATGTAAGGTCCTTTCCACAACAATTGAAACTTAGTTTGTTGAGGTACATGTGTGGGGTTCTTGTAGCTAACCTTATCTCTTGGTTGAAATTTGATTTTTCTAATTTTCAGGTCATGACATTTTTTGTTATAGGCCTTGTGCAACTCGTTAGATGATAGGCCTACTAATTGGTTTTCATTTGACAGGTTGAGATTTATGAGTCTTTCCTTTTGGACTAGACTTAATTCAAGGTCAAGGTTGCAAGTTGTTGAAAGTATATAGAGTTTAGATTGAATAGGAAGTGTTAGTAGTTTTCCATACACAAGCTCATAGGGAGAGTAGCCTATAGGAAGTTTCCAAGTTGAGTGGTAGGCCCAAAGGGCATCATTCAGTTTTGTGCTCCAATCCTTCTTATACTTGCTAACAGTTCTTGTTAGTATCCTTGTGATTTCCCTATTGGTAACCTTAGCTTGACCATTAGCTTGGGGATGGTAAGGTGTTGTGAGTTTATGTTCAACCCCTAAGCATTGCATGAGCTTCCAAAAAGTAGTGCCTGTAAAGTGAGTTCCATTATTAGAAATTAATGCACGTGGCACACCAAACTTGTTTACAACATTTTTTTTGTAAAAACTGAGCAGTAATAGAGGATGTACAATTGATGATAGCTATTGCTTCTACCCATTTTGTACAATAGTTAACAACAACTATGATATACACCTTTCCATTTGACATGGGCATGATAGGACCCATGAAATCAATGCCCTAGATGTTGAATGGTTCTAATGGTTGAATCCATTATTGAGGTCCCTCCATTCAAGTAGTCATTTCACTATCTTGTTGGCATCAATCACAAGAGCAAATGAAATGGTAAGCATCCCTAAAGAGTATTGGCCAGTAGTACTCTGCCATCAGGATTTTAATGGCTATGCATCTCCCAACATAGTGTCCACTACAAGGACCTTCATGAGCATCTTGGAGAACATGTAGTTGATCAGCATCAATGAACTAGGCCATTAGCACACACCTTGTAGAGGTGTCCATTGATCTCCATCAAGTGCTTTAGTTGGTGAAGAAACTGTTGTTTCTTCCAGCGGTCCAACCCTTATGGCATCTCCTAAGTGAGAAGATAGGTGAGATGTTATCATACCATTTTGGCTCATTGGGCATTTTTTTAGTTATTACCTTAGCAAAGAGGAGTTCATCAAGAAATGTATTGGATAATTGGCTTTCTTCCTCTTTGTCATCCCATCGCAACTGAGACAAGTGGTCAGCAACCACATTCTCAGTGCCCTTTTGATCTACCATTGTAAGATCAAACTCCTACAAGATCACTAGCGACCATATGATACAAGGGATCACTATTGGCTTGTTCATTAAGAAGCAGATGGCACTATGATCAATGTGCATAAACATCTTATATCCAAATATGTAATGCTTGAACTTCTCTAGTGCAAACACCACTGTCATCAATTCTTTCTCTGTAGTGATGTAGTTCAGCTATGCACCCATAATACTTCGACTAGCACAATGGATGTAGTATGATCATTTCTTGTCATCTAATTGTGTCAGCACTACTCCCAAGGCATAATTTAATGTGTCCATCATAATATGAAATGGTCTGAACCAGTCGAGTGCTTGTAGGATTGGAGTTTCTACAAGCTTCTTTTTTAGTTACTAGAATGCTTTCTCACATTCTACAGTCTAAACAAAGGAAGCATCTTTCTTAGTTAGCTTGACCAATAGTTTTACGATCTTACAGAAATTCTCTATGAATCATAGATAGTAGCCAGTATGTCCAAGGAATGACTAAACATCTTTAACTATTTCTAGCCGGTGGGTTATTCCTTGGATGATCCTTATTTTCTCAAGATCTACCTCAATTCCTTCTTGTGAGATTTTGTGCCCCAATACAATGCCCTCTTGGATCATGAGGTGGCTTTTCTACTAATTGAGCCATAATTTGGTTTCAATACACTATTTTAGCACTTACTCAAGGTAGTCCAAGGCTTACTCAAATGTAGCTCCATAGGTGGAGAAGTCATCCATGAAGACTTCTACAACACTACCAATCTACTATAGAGAGATTCTTAGGACTAGGCATTGGAATGTAATAGGAGCATTGTAAGACCAAATGACATCTTATGATATGCAAAAGTTCCTTAGGGGCTCATGAATGTTGTTTTTGCCTGGTCTTCTGGTGAAATTTGAATTTGGCTATAGCCACTATAACCATCTAAAAAACTGTAGTAGCAATGCCTAGATATTATGTTGGGCACTTAGTCAACAAATGGTGATGAAAAGTGATCCTTGAATGTTGTCATATTTAGTAGCCTAAAATTGATGCAAACGTACCACTTGCCACCTTTCTTTGGTACAATTACAAGCTACAATGGGATAGATGAACCCTGCCTTGAGGAGTTGTTCAATTTCCTCCTTGTTGATTTGCTTCAATTTAGGGTTCAACCACCTCTATGGTTGTCAGTGTAGATGCAATGCTAACATATCCTAAGATCAATCCCTATGAGTTTAGGAAATGACCAAGCAAAAGCTGCTAACCATCTTTTAACTACTTTCAAGAACATCTTTTTCTATTTTGGAGAAAGTTTTGCATTGATTATAACCAGCTTTCCATTCTTTAGAAACACATATTCCATTCCAGCCAGTAACTTTTTTAGCTCAAGGGGCTCTTGTTTGAACTTGTTAGGAATTTCCAACTCTTCCTAGTGAGTATCATCATTTGTATCATTAGAGAGTTGGTGATGAACTTGCTCGAGTTCATCCATTCCTGTGACATATGCACATGTCAGGCTCTCAGTTGGTTCCATGCAAAGTGTGTTACTTTCTAAATTAGTGGTCAGCTAGTGGATGCCTTCCTATTTTGTGGCTACTATGTATAGGCATCTTTGAATTTCTACTTCTAGTGCACATTGTTTGCATGCAAAGATAGATGCTTGCTTGATGGCCCAAAGTTTCTGCACAAAATTGCACCCTATATTGCTATACATGATGCATGGAACTCTCTTCTTCTTGATCTTTCAGAATACATTTTCCTTTGATATTTCCATAGAAAGATCTTTGATGCCCATTCTTACATTAATGGTGCTCAACCATGCCCTTCCCATAATGATTAGGAAGTCCCCTTTGCAGTTCCTCACTTTGATTACTAGGAAACTGGCAAGATAAGACCATCCATAGACAATTATCACAATGTCTTCTACTAATTCCAATGTGACAATGATGGACTGGTCTATCAATTCAAATCTTATGTTACTCTTCTTAAGAGGAGGAAAGTTCTAGGTAGTGTACATCTCATGAGAAATTAAATCAACACCAAAACCTAAATCAAGAATAGCCTTGCATAGTTTATTCCCAGTAATTTGTAAATAAATTAGAGGACTTCCAAGATCAACTAATTTCTTGGAAAGGTTTCTTGCATAGATCCAATCAGACATAGTCTGAGTAAGCATTAGAGTATGGATCCTTGGTAGAGTTTGGTTTGAAGAAGGCCTAAAGGAATTTGATATGGAGGAAGAGGCAGGTGTAGGTTGCCAACCATGGATGTAGGTAAGGGCTTAGGTGGACTACGAGGTTAAAAGAAAGGTATTTTCTTTGATCAGGCATTCAACCCCTTTGATTGATGATTGGATTGCAAATTAATAGCTCTCATAGCATTATGTTGTTATGGTTGAGCAGGTAGTTCACCTTGCATAGGAGGAGTAGGTGGTAGCTGTGCAGCTAAAGGAGTGTATGTAGGGACACAAGGAGGATAAGGATAGGAGGTGGCATCTCCTCTTTCATATGGTGAATAAGCTCAGTAATAATTAGAAGGGTGGTAGTAAGGCTAAATATTAGAGACGTGATTGGAAGAGTCACGTGGAAACATGGGTTGTTGCATGTGGTAACCATATGGATCAAGCTACCAATAAGGGTATTGTTGCCTTGGCAATGCAAGCATCCATGATTATGGTTGCTACCATTATTGGTACTATTTGTACAGTTGCAATGAAGCTCCACTTGGATAATACGGTTGTTGCTGGTGAAACTACCGAAGATTACCTTGAGGATAAGGTAACCTTTTGGATGTTTGCCTTTGTGTAAGTCATGGATGTAAGGCATACACCCTAGACTCCTGAAGATTTGACATAATGGGGTAACATCCTGAAGATTTAACATAATGGGGTGACATATTATAGCAATTTTTCCCTTACCTTTGTAATATGCACGTTTAGATTGATTCCCTATCTTGCATTCATGGTTACTACCTTGTTCTCTAGACTCTTTAGCGATTTTGAGAATAGCTTGAAATTTGCTATCCATGGAGTTCCTTAATTGATCAACCTTGGTTGTAAGTTAAGATTGAAATTGTTAAAGTGGAAAGGCTTTCTTATGCATCCCTTATCAAATATGGATTTTTCCTCATTGTCATAGAATTGAACCTCCTTCTTGCAAATGGAAGGATCATGGTTGTACTCCTCTACACTTTCTCTTTTTCTTAGTTCACCCTCCTCTTTCATGACCTATTCTATTAACCTTTGTACCTAACTAGCAATTAATTTTAACAATCGTCCTTGGGCATAGACATCAAGGGTTTTTCTCATTTCATTAAAAAGCCCATCTACAATGTGGTGAAGTTGAGCTAATTAAGAATAACCATGGCTAGGGCATTTGTGCATCAAGGCATAGTATCAACCAATGGCAAAATCCAAGGGTTTGGGTGTTCCTTATTTCCACCCTTGAATTTATTTCTTTAAGTTGGACACCCTGGAGTACATTTGATATTTATCATTGAATAACCTGAGCATGGTACTTCATCATCTAATAAATTCTAGTTCTAAGGACCAATACTAGTTCTCTACTTCTTTGATGAGTGTCCTTGGGAACAACTTCAATTTCTACCACTCATGCTCTATGTTTTGCAAGGCACATGCATCTTGGAAATCTTGAAGATGGTTCTGTAGATCAGAGTTGTATCCTCCTTCAAATCAAGGAATATTATTCATTTCTAACCATTTGATTTCACTATCTTTCACATGCCTTATTGGGATTCTAACTACCTCTGCAATATTAAACATACTCCAAGTAGCAAATAGAGGCTCATCAAGGCCTTGATCATGGTGCCTATGATGCCCTCGACTATCCCTTCGTTCATGGTGATGTGCCTTTCTTAAACATCTGCATCATTGATCTTGCCTATCTTGATGGTCCCTTTGGTTATCTTAGTCCCATTGGTCATTTTGTTCATTTCAATTACCTCTATCATAGTCTTGCCTTCTGCAGTCATGGTCAGAGCCAAGAAAAAGAAGAAGATCATGAAGGAGAGAAAGGAGAACCAACACCATCATAGTGCCTACTATTGCCTCTTCGGTGATCGTGACCACAATCACGATCTTGCTTCTTGTCTACATCCCTATCCTGATTTTCCGCTCCAAATCCTTCATTGTCATTGGATCACTTATTGCTAGAATCAAAATTGTGAATCATGGAGTGTAGATTCTAGTTTTGACCTCCATTGTCAAAGTCAAGGAGAGGAGCATCATTAAATGGAAAACCCCTAGAGAAGAATTCTCCACTAGCTCATTGGTACAATAAGAATGGAGGATCATTAAGTCCTTTTCCCATTGAAAACTCATAGATTTCCTCTAGTTTCTGATCTCGTTAGCATTATGCATTGGTGAGATGATAATCCCTAGCATTGACATCTTCCACATTATACTCCCCATGGCAATCTTGAAGACCACATCGTGCAAGCATTTGATAGAGCATTGTAGGAGCAGCATAATTGGGTGGCAACACAATGTTTCCCCATGTCATGCCACCATAGCTATTCATCCTAATGTAGGATGAAATTGAAGTTTGACACATACTCATCAGGATGGATATATATGATTTGGTACTATTAAGGCTTTGGCAGATTAACTTTATTAGCCTTGCGTAGAGAAGCACTCCTACAAGAAGAAGACATTTTCAATTAGCAAATAAAAATCATAGTGTGCTTTGAGAATTTGTTGTAGTAATTATGAAATAAGATATGACTCTTAGGTTCATTTCAATGATTTAAATACTTTTCATTGGGTCCTAGATAGTGCACAACACAACAAAAAGGTCCTCGGCAATGACACCAATGATGAGCGATGATGTACCCCTACGTCCAACCATACAAATCACTAAGGCATTACATGTGATCTAGTCAAATTATGTGGACCTATAGTTATCTCGTACACTAGTTTTTCTAGTAAGTAAAATGACATGGAGAACATTCATTGTCTTCCCAACTACACTTGTGAGGCTCAAGGATATGGTTTAAGTGTAATTGAGGTATATGAATTGTTGTTGCTTATATTTTATGGATGTAATCACCTACTACAAAAATAAGGGTAGAGAAGATTGAAAACTAATGTCTATTTCCTAGATAGCCTAACACAAGTAACCACCCCACTTTTCTGAACACATATAACATTGTTGGGCTACCAAACGTTAAGCGTTGCTAGATTACCAAGTACTATATGAATGCTTGAAGTGGTCGTGCTTGTGTTCATTAACTACTGGAAATAAATTGCTTAATCAAATGCATTAAAGTAAAGAACAAGAAAGTAAAATGCATTAAAGAAAATATTACTCTATTCTCAGTGTTGCAAGGATTGTCAAAAGAGTTTGTTTTATTCTCGTCACACTGCTATGCTTAGGTACATCAATGCTCGAAAAAAGAATCATACACACTTTAGACTGCTTCTGTGAACACTTAGAAAATATTCTAACTCTGAGGAAAAGAAATGACAAGAGCTTCGTTACTCTGCTTGAAAACCAAACTACAACGTGACTCAAAATGGGAGCCTAGTCGCAGTATTTATAGACCTAGGGTAGATGCTTTGATGTCACATACTTGACGTTGGGGCCAACAATAAATGTGTTTCATCACTAATAAATATATTAAAGTAATTCAAAATGTGTATGAAATAGCTACTATTAGAATTAAAATAGCTTGATGAATTACATCTAATATTTTAGTCACATTAGGTCTACATCAAGGATCTACACTTAGACCATACTTATTTGCTACTATTATTGACAAATTAACAAAGGAAATACAAGATGGTATATGTTATTTGTATATGATATTATCTTAGTGGATATTGCTTAAGACAATAGTCAATCTAAATGGAAAAGTGGAACATGGTCTAGAATCCAAAGGCTTAAAATAAGTAGAAGCAAGATAGAATATAGTTTTAATAACAACATAAACAATGATGAAGTAGAAGTGATAATTCAAGGCCAAACAGTCCCTCACTATAAGTAGTTTTTCTGTCTAAGATCAGTATTCCAATTAGATAGTAAATTTAGTAAATATATAAAAAAATAAGATTAAGGTAGGATGCATCACACCCAAAAATTTAACTTAAGAATTTTCATGATTATATTGCACATAACTTAATACTTAGGATATGTGATGTCATAATGCTTATAAATTTAAGAATGAATAAATCATAAGCATTATAAAACTTAAACTTAATCGAAAAGTACATGTTATGAAAAGAACATTCACATCATAGTACTTATAATCAAATCTCATAAAATATAACATAATCCAAAATCTCAAAAGAGTTAGCAATAGGTATTATTAGTACATCAATCCTAATACATCATGTTCATCATCACATAAGATCTTAAAGAAAACTATAATTAAAATAAGAAAATAGATCAATTAAACAAAGTTCCAATAACCACCTAGCTTCTAGCTCTTGCCACCTAAATCTATGTACAAACATGTAGGAAGGGTTAGAAATCTTATAGTAGAACCAACCACCTTAGTGCACTTGGAACAAGCTGTAGAATCATGCTAAATGCTACACAAAAAGGTCATTGCAAGATCTGCAAGATTAGAGTCCATATCCAATGCTAAAAACCATGATGTCAAATAGAATGTCAAGGAAATAGGTTATTCATGATTATTCTAGCAATTGAACCTCCTCAAGGACTGGTTGGCCAAGCCTCACCTATCTCGAATAAATTTGATACTATAAGAAACCCTTATGTTCTACCTATCCTTATCTATTTGTATTATGAAACCAAATAATTTGCCATGTAAGAAATCAAAAGTGATGTGAGTAGGTCCTAGTGGTGAACTAGTTCTTGCACAATGCTTGTTCATTCTCACAACTTTAGCATAATTACAAGCGACATGGATTAAGTACAATAGCCATCCATATCCTCCATAATGACTATTCATTGATACATGATCTAGGTCACCTTGGTGCAATCATAAATGACATGGATAAATATTGAAGGCTAACCTAGATTCTCCACAATGCCTACTCATTGATCCCAACACATCATCAAAAGATCCAAACATTAGAGAAATCCATGAATCAAGGTGTAACATAGCCACAGTCATCATATTGTTAAGTTTTATGATATGTTGAATTACAAAGTCCAAGTAAATAATACATAATTTAAGTTAATATAAGTTAATGTACATACATTAGGTATAACAACATCGTAAATAATTGAATACTATCGTGTGAGCTTGAGCATGTTTTACATATTCATGATTTGTCATACATTATCTAAGATATGAGTACAATACCTCTTATTTATCTCATAAAACATTCATGATTAACAATTTAATAATAATATCATAGTGTGTTTGAACATTACAAAATATAGTGAATTATATGAATGGATGAATATAGTAAAATTAAGGAGTTATTTAAGATGTAAAGTAAAGCCACATTTAGACTTCATCTTAGTTGTACTTCATACTTCACACACATTTACTTATGATTTCTTATGAGTATTTATAAGTTTAGTGTAACCATTATGTCAGTTTGAAAAGGACACAACTATTTGTTTAACATTAACTAACTAGAAATTAACATAAACAACTAATTAATAGTAACCATAGTATCACACTGTGACTCCATCATGACTACATTGTGGAGATAACTCCACCATGGTGGTGATACCATCATGGAGGTCATTGATGATCCTATAAGTGATTTGGAATAATAACTGTTATGTCTTACAATCTTGCTGATTACCTCCTTGAAGTTGTTTGTGGTTCAAATGTTTAAATATTATGTTCCTTAGAATTATTTCTCATAATGATATGCTTGTTAGGTTAACCACACTCTAGATAGGTCCATTAACTCAAGAATTAGAAAAGATTAGTAGTTGTTTTAAGCTTGACCACTTAGCAGATAGTTCGATAGACCTGATATGCAAAATGAAAATTGAATACTTTTAAGATTGATCGAGCTGAAACTTTATTTGTTTGTAGGATTTCACTAGAAAGATTGATTGATATGATATGATAGGCTAATTGTCTAAGGAATAGGTCGACTCATCAAAAATTATATTACAAAAATTAAAAGAAAAAAAACAAAAGATATGGCCATTATGTAATCCTGTAGATAAAAGGAAGCCTTAAGATTCATGAAAGGTTCAATGACTCTTGGCATGCAAGCACTATTCATTATTAGAGAAGTCATTGAATGAAGAGGTTCTTGTGATATGTACTAGATCCCTATTGTACTTGCTCCCTCATTAACCATTTCATTTCTCCATTCCTCTTCTTTTTTCATGTGCATCAAAGCAAATGTCCATGATCTATTGAGATCTTAGTTGTAAATTTCTTGATTTCTATGTGGGTGAGGATTCATCCTAATGATGATTGTATAAGGAAGATTGGCAACCCATAAACCAGTACTGAAGGCCTTATTTTGAAGCAATATAGAACCAAGCAAAGAGAAGCCTGTTGCACCCCTACAAGTGGAATAGGCCCAAGCTGAACACTATTAAATTCTTCTATGTTCCTTTAGTATTTTTACTTTTTATTTTTATTCTAGTGATTTGGTAGCTTAGATCTTGATTTGATCTATGTTCACGGTTAGGCTTTTATCAATCTAGGCTAGTTTCTAGTTTTCATTTAATTGATTTATTGCTTAGTTTGCATTTAATTTTAACTTGATTTTAGATCTACTTCATTAGTTTTTTATCATCCTATTCACCCCACCCCCTCTCCTCTATGATGTTGTTGGATTCATAGTCATATCATCATGAAGGTGACACTACACCACAAGGATGGTGAACATCATATAAATAGATAAAATGTTGAGCCTAATAAATATGTCAAGTCCTTAACACCATCTTTGAAGCTTAACATTTGAATAGTTTATTTGTCTTTATTTCATATGCAACCATTTCATGATTATAAAGTTAAAGTAATTAAAAGAACATATACAATCACTTGAACTCTCTCCACAATACCATAAAATAAAATCAAGATTTTAATTCATAGCTAACAATTGTGAAGTAATTTTAACCAAAGTAAAATTCATATTAAAAATCATTTCATTAGGCACTATTTGGCTTAAGAGATAAACAAATATCCTTGATTTAGTAAAGCATGATAAAAAGATTAAAGATGATGATGATCATTTCTTTCTTAATAAACTAGTTATATTTTAGACTATTTTGGCCTTAAAATTGCTTTGAAATGATAGAAGAATGGCTAGGGATAGTAGGGGCTTTGTCTTTTTTACAATATTCCATAATATGTATCATAAACAAAACAATTAAGAAAGAAAACAACATATCATGGATTAAAATTTAAAAATCAACTTCATCGTCACACATAAGATGTCCACAAATTAAAAAAAAAACATGAAATAAATATTTATCATCAATTCTTTGCCATGGAATCAATATCTACATTTTTAAGTTCTAAAAGATACTAGGGGATGATTAAATATCTCTTATTTTAGGGAAAGTATTCTTCATTGCAATCTTAGGTGCAAGTTTTAAAGTAAAGATGGTGGAATATTAGAAATTGGATTAGTGGTTGACTATTCTTGACTCATGCTTAATTATTTAAGGATGGATTTGTAGACATCATTAAATGTGACTTGTAGCAACAGTGAAGTTACAAATGGTATAGCAAGTAGATCATTCTCAAACTTAGTGAATTTTAAACCTATCTATAATAAATGACAGTGTTCTTAGTAACTACTTGCTCTTTAATATGTTATAACCTCTTCATTGTGTCATTGTGTTCTTTCTTTTCTTCCATCAATCCTTAGTCAACCTTAATTTTCTAAGTTTCTAGCTTAGTATTCTTCACTATCAACTCCTAAACTCAGTTAAGTAGTTTAGGATATGTACTCTATGTTGAAGTGAGTCTTGCTTGCTTTAGGCATTGGAGCTCTTTTGCTTGAATCAAATCCAATGCTTGAGATACCTTATTATGATACATCTTAAATGCTTTGGCCTACTTTTTTTTTCATATACTTACTACACATTCTTATTTAAAGCATTATTCTATGCTAAAGCATTTGTGAAGACATCTTTATCCTTATATAGTTTATTGTCTAAAGATTTGGCTTTGAAGAACTAACCCATGAAGGTGTAATTTAAAGTCATTAATATAAACAAAAATAATAATTATTTACTACTATGAAATATTTTTTAGTCAAATTAGTAATTTATTTTGAAACTTTGAACTTTACAGTGGATGTAAGATCATCATCATCAATGTCTTCAATATCCTTTTATCTAAATACATTGTACAACATTTCTTCAATTAGATTCTTTTTAAAAATCCTTGTAGAGAAGGTTGTAGTTGACTCATAGTAAAAAACTTTATTTTCAAACTAATAATAATCAAATATCATCTTCATCATTGATTAGTGATGAGGTATCCCTATGCCCAACCATACGAATCAGAAAGCATTCATAAGCAATCCAGTCAAATTCTGTGAACTTTATAGTTTCCAGTGCACTAGTCTTCTAGGCAATGAACCTTGCCCTAAGGTCATTCATTGTATTCCCAATTACACTTGTGAAGCACATGGTATGGTTAAGTGTAATTCAGGCATACAATTTTTATAGTTTTATGTTTTATAGTCTTGGTGCTTGAATAGAGATAAAGACAAGGTAATTTAATGGCTAATTCAATGCAACTAACCTACTGGCCTCTAGCTAATCCTAACCTAAGTATTTGGTCCCACTTTTTGTACATGTCCTAAACCCACGTATCCATTGCTAGGTTGCCAAGTGCTATGCTACTGGGTGTACCAAGCAACAACACTGCTAGGATTACCAAAAGAATACATGTTACACTCGAAGTAGTTATACTTATGTATTTAATCTATCTAACTTATCTTTCTCAATTATCTCGATTAGTGTAGTTACTGGAAAACATTGAATAACTAATTGAAAACATTAAATGCATAAATGAAATATTTAATCTATCTATAATGTTGTAAAGTTTATTAGAAAGCTTGTTTTTATTACCACACACTGTCGTGCTCAGGTATAACAATGCTGAATAAAGATTCATACACTCAATGACTCTTTTTGTGGCCATTCAGGAAAAATGTTCTAACTTTTGAATAGATAAATTATAAGAGCTTTGCTACTACTATGATAATTGATTACCATAAAAGTGATTGGTGGCTTGTATTTATAGACCGGGATAGACCCCTGCATCAATGGGGTCACATTGACACAATTGACTACATTGATAGGGCCTTGTCAACAGGACCTAGTTAATGAGGAATCATCAATGCAATGGATTGCACTGACAAGGCGTCGTCGATGCAACAGACTACATTGATGAGGCCTCATCGATAAGGCCTAGTTGATGTGATAAATCAAAACTTATCATACCCCCATGACTGAATGAAAACTCATCCTTGAGTTCTTTATAAAATTGGGAAGGTATGAAATTATTCATGACTTTCACATAACAAAACAAAACAAGACAAAATGGACATAACAATTGAGTGCCCAATGTATGAATCAACACATTACAAAAATTATGGTGTTCATGACATAAAATTGAACATCATGACATGATTCTTCAAAATCGGATAGCACATTCTTTAATGGTGTGACGTTGAGAAGGTTAGATAATCCCAAGCAGTGGTGGCTCTTGAGGTTTTGAGGAACCTTCATTGGCTTCAAGCATGTGTGGTGGTAGAGGTAGCTATGGCTATCCTACTACTACTTCAAGTGGAAGGCAAAAAGCATCCAATAACACCTTCATTTTCTCTTCTTTACTCTTGGGATCATTCATGGTCCATGCAGCTTCGCTGATGTGGGCTAGGATTGGAACATTCCAAGGACAAGAAAAATGAGAAAGAGCTCCTTCACATTAATAAAATAGGTAGTGAATTTCTTGTGCTTAATGTTAAATGCTCAAAGTTTATCCTATAGCACCTAATAGTTCATTCTTTTGGCCAAGTTCTCTATGACTGATCTCTAGTCGATAAATTTCACCTTGAGAACCTTGAGTCTAGCATTTGCAACTGCAAGCTTCTACTTGGTGTCTTTATGGATCTTGAACTTGGCCTTGTACAACAAGTACAAGTTGACCACTTGCTTTCCAAGTTTAGACCACAACCATCCAGTAGTCGACATCACTAGGTTTGCATAATGGAGATTGGATAGCTCCATGTACTTCATCATCTCTTCAATCTGTAACTCTTTCATGAAAAATTCTGCCTTGTTGTAGGCATCAATCCCATTGACGATGGATTGCCAAAATTCTCTACCTTGTTGGAGTTATTGGAGGGCCTCATTAACTTTTTCCTTCGCTAGTTGGATATGCTTTTAATTCACCTCCTTTTGTAGGCCAAATGAATCTTTGTAATGATTTTTAACTTTCTCAAATTTTAGAGCCTTGTTTTTCCAAGTGGTAATTTCAATAGCTGACTTCTGGCATAAGGAATAGACCTCCTCCATGGAGAGGTTACAATTATCCATTATCAATCTCCTTAGTTTGGCATTTACCCTAGTGAGCTACTCCTACTATTGATGGATAAATTCTTCTAATTGTTGTTTTTGTGCATCAATGTTCCACAAGCAATGGTTTTCTATGGTCAAGGATTCATTTTCTTGGCACATCTACATCAAGTCCTTCCATACTATATGAGTTTCAACTTCTACAATTGACTGATTAAAGACCATTGGTACCTTTTTTCCCTCAACTCGCTTAAGTTGTTCTTGAAGCTATTGAAAAGATTCATCTTGTGTTAATGTAGGGTTGATAAGATTAGGGTTAGTAATTTGAGCATGCAATTCGGCAACTTCTATAGCCAAGCATTGATTATGTCCTTAAGCTATTTCAGGTTGCCCTTCCAAGATGAGGCACTTGCCCTTTGCCTCTAGCAGCTCTGACTGGGTTGTAGTGATGGTATCCAAAAAATCAAAGATATTCAAAATCAGTTACTCAATTCCCACTAGTTGGTCCAGTAGTTCTCCTTGTTGGGCTATACTTAATCTTCTATTGATTATCCCTAGGAACACTTGCACATCTCTTAGTGTAGAAACATCTAGTTCAGGCACCATATGTGCATTTAATGCCTCAATGACTTGATTAGCAATTATCTCTATAGTTGTCTCTTACCCTTGGTGCTACATCACCAATACGGTTGCCTCCTCTCCTTCAAGCACACTGAAAAGGAAATGGCATTCCTAGATATTTCTAGGAATAGATGGTGCTAAGAGAGAGACACCATCACCTCTCAGGCACTTGGATTTGACCTCATAGGCAATCATGTTCACTGGGCAAACAACATTGATCCACATTCCTCCATTTGGTTGATTGTATGAGCCACTTCTCTAAGGTGACTCATGGCTAATCTGTACACAAATTGATCTCCACCACTAGTTCCTACCTGCTGCTCTCGTTGTTGTAAGAGCTACTCTTAGAATTTTCACATGAATTCAACCATAGTGCAGGCCTTCAATGTTTACTCATGAGTAGGTGGTGGAAGTGGACATTACTAGTTCTCTTCTATGGTTGTGGCAAGTTTCTTATCCTTCATCATCTCAACCCATGAAGCACTAGGAGCATGCATGAGTATATCATTTGCATAGTAGACTATCCCTTCCCTTTTGCATAGTTTTCTGATCAAGTAGGGAAAGGGAAACATCTTTCATCCATGTTCATTCTCCTTGAAGCAATTTTCTATCTCTAAATAGATTAGTTATGGAAGATTTGCTAGAAATTTATTACTTAAAGTAGCGCATGTTCAAGTGGAGAAGGCTATCAACTTACTGGACCTCACCATTGGATTGAGGTGGTATGGTAGGCTACTATCTTAAAATAGACTCACTTCACTAGGGTGAGCACATCAAACTCCTTGCAGTCAATCCCATAACACCACTACATCCACTTCCTCTTTACTCTGGGATCACCTTGTGTTGACAACTTTGCTAACTATGTTCTTATGTCTAGTAGCCAAAGGACCTATGTAATGGCCTCCACTAAGTAGAACACTTGGATGTAAATGATTTTCATAGTTGATCCTACTCTCTTGTTATTCTAGAAGAGAAACATTTCTCCCATGTATCACTCCCCACTAAAAGTAATGATTGGCCACATGGAAGAGGCTCGTAGTTGAGTTCTAACATCTTCTAGAGCCTATTCAAGGAATGGTTTGAAATTCACTTCTTGGAGAACTAACCATTGGACCTCACAACTTTCAATTATGTTGAGACAGGCTTATGTGAGTATGACTTCTAATCTGGGTATAGGGCCTAACACTTCACCTCACTATGAACATTCAAATGTGGCTGCTTCTTTGGGAATCTATCAGATAAATTCCATCTTGGCCTTGTCTCTAAGAGGTCCTATTACATGGGTTGCCTTAGCATATTCTTGGCCATGTTCTTGTTGGCCTCTTCCTCCTCTAGGTCACTTCTCCCATGGTTGTGATGGTCCCTCCTCCTACGGTCTCTTCAATCTTAATGCCATATATAATCACACATAACCATGGATTAGTAATTATTATGTAACTTAGAATGAATGGAATACCTTGTCTCATGAGGGACTTACATTTGGCTAAGGTGTGATTATGGCTGGATAGATTACGTACTTAATTATTAACTTAATCTTTGATTTATTGAAGTTGTTGTAAGGGTTAAATTCTCAAAAATTAATGATTTAATAGCATTTATCGCTTAACCCTTTAGGGGAGTTAGAAAAAATTTCAAAAAAATTATCATCAAAACCTTGGGGTTTACTACCCCCACAACTAAGAGCTTACCTTTGATAATTGCAGGATCAAAGAACTAGATGATTTGCATAAACAATGTGAGAGTTATAGGCTAGGGAAGGTTTTGGGCTCTAAAAATTGCAAAAACTCCTTGGGCATTATGGACCAAATGTGAAAAATTCCTAAGTGTTCAATGGTATTTATAGTATTTTTGTACTGCATCAAAGGGGCCTCATCGATAGGGCCTAGTTGATGTGGTCAGCTACATTGATGGGGCCTCATCGATATACCTATTGACCATCATTGACTTTTGTTGACTTGGTGAAAACTTGAAATTTACAAAGAGATTTTGAATGAAATTAGGATCAAATGGAAGCCCAAACAGCCACGAACATGACAAAAATGTAAGAAGAGAGTGTTGAAGTCCCAAAAATTAAGAAAATTAGGACAAATGGTAACATGGGATGGAACATGAAAGTGCAAAGAGCACAGAGTGGTGTGCACAATGGAATATGCAAAAGATAGAATTGTAATAATGCCTAAGATAAGGAACTTAACTAACCAACCCAATAGATATGTAAGTGGGTCCTCCCCATAACAAGCATCTGCCCTTATTGCCCTTGTATAACCCCAACTAAAAAGTTAAGGACCAACCAAAAAGAATCTATCCAATAATTCCAACATGTCAAACTAAGACATCAAGCATAACAGAGAACCAAAAGTGAGGTGAGTTATGGTAACATAGATGGATGATTAAGAAGGTGACATGGAATCTTGAATTGAGGTCATAAGAAGTCCCTTGTGGAATATGTGTTTAAAATGACCTAAGAAGATCCATCCTTAGTCTAGACCAAAACCAACCTCTTTCAGTGACTTTGCATCACTGCTCCAAGACCAATCAACCCACTAAAGACATAAGAGTACTCCCATAAAACAACAATTATTCCAAAAAGAGAAGAAAAGAGAAGTAGGAAGTGAGAGAGAGAGAGGGTCTTAGAGGGGACCTTCACGCATGGGTGCATATCTTTCTAGTCTCATAACTAGTGCTTATAGCCTATTTATTTGTCCAAGGGATGAACTTTGAATTCCTATCATGTTTTTTTTTCTTTGTCTTTTTTTTTGTGGAATGGGAACCATAGTACTTATTCATTTATTGTGTCTAAGGGGTGTGCTTTGAATTCCCATCATTTTTTCTCAGATGGGAACCACACCATGCAAAGACTTTATTTGTCTTCCTATTAGTGGTTGGGATGGAATGATAAGAAGTTCATGAAAAGCACCCAAGTACTCAAGTAAGTAGAAGAGTATAAGGAGTATTGAGTCTCCTTGAAGTCACACCCTCTACAAACCCTTGAATCTTTCCCAATTCTAGAACTGCCAAGGTCACCAATTAATTAAAAGTTTTGTTAATGGAAGGGATCTCAAACTCCTAGAACAAGGAAAACCATAGAATTTATTGGGTTGGTGGATGACGTGGACTCACTGTCTATTCCATGAAAAATAAACCATGTCATAGTCATCAGACATTAGAATTCAAAAATGGAAACTAGACATTGACAATCGCAACATTAAGCACAAACCATCATTGGTAAACAACAACAGTGGCACTGTGTCTTGTAGCAATAAAGCACTTTTATTAGCAAAAATAACAAAAAGTCACATTTAAACAAAATAACATAAAACAAAGTGAAATATATAAAAAAGTGTAAAATAATCAAGAAACGTTCAAAGGTACTAACGATGGTGCAAAATTGGGAAAAATTTAAAAATAAACAATTTGTAAAATAAATAATTTGTAAAATCAAAAATGGAAACTAGACATCGACAATCACAACATTAAGCACAAACCATCATTGGTAAACAACAACAGTGGCACTGTCTCTTGTAGCAATAAAGCACTTTTATTAGCAAAAATAACAAAAAGTCACATTTAAACAAAATAACATAAAACAAAGTGAAATATATAGCAAAGTGTAAAATAATCAAGAAAAGTTCAAAGGTACTAACGATGGTGCAAAATTGGGAAAAATTTAAAAATCAACAATTTGTAAAATAAATAACTTGTAAAATCAAAAATGTGGAAAAAAAAAACAAAATGGAGAAAAATTGACAAGCCATATGGATCATTAGAAAGGATGGCCATCTCCCCCACGATTGAGTTGGCAGGAGGAGATCTGAAAAATGGAATGTGATTGTTCATCCGTCGAGGTGGTAGTTACACTAGCTTGTCTTGGTTCTAGGAAAGGTTTTACTTGTTGGATGTTGACCAGCTATATTTTATCTAGGCTTTTAGGCTTGTAAATTAACATGGTCATAGAGGGAAAAGTTTGATCAATTATATAAGGTTCTTTCCACAATGTTTGAAATTTTGTCTTCTAGGGTACATGTGTGGGGTTCTAATAAAGAACCTTATCACCTAGTTGAAATGTTACTTTCTATATTTTGAGGTCATGGCATTGCTTGTTGAATGCCTTGTGCACCTCATTCAAAGATAGGGCCACTAATCAATTTTCATCTAGCACATTCAGGTTGATCAAACTTTCTTTCTATGCTAGACTTAGGTCAAGATCTAGATCATAAGCTGTTAAGAGTGTACAGAGCTCAGACTAGATTGGCAACGTTGGAAGTTTTCCATACACTAACTTGTAGGGAGAGTAGCCAATAGGGACTTTCCATGTTGAGCGATAAACCCAGAGAGCATCATTGAATTTGATGCTCTAATCTCTCATATATTTACTTATGATTCTTATTAAGATCTTTGTGATCTCCTAGTTGGTTACCTCTACTTGATCTTTGGCTTGGGAGTGGTAGGGTGTTGTTAATTTATGTTCAACCCCCAAGTGTAAAGTGACATCTATGAAATGAGTTCCAATGTCAGAAATTAGTGCATGTGGCATCCCAAACTGGTTTATAACATTTTTTTGTATAAATCTAGTAGCAGTGGATTATATACAATTAGTAACGGCTGCTACTTCTACCCATTTTATGTAGTAGTTGATTGCTACGATGATATACATCTTTCCATTGGACATGGGTGTGATGGGACCCATGAAGTCAATGCCCCATATATCAAAAGGCTCCAGTGGTTGAATCCACTATCAAGGATCTTCCGTTTGAGTGGTCATCCCATGATCTCGTTGACAATGTTCACAAGATTAAACAAATTGGTGGGCATCCCTAAAGATTGTAGGCCAATAGTATCCTGCCATCAGGATTTTTATAGTCATGCACCTCCCTGCATAGTGGCCTTCACAAGGCCCTTCATGAGCATCCTAGAGAATGCATAGTTGATCTTCATTAGGGACACCCCAATGAAATAGGCCATTGGCCCACACCTTATAAAGGTGTCCATTAATTTCCATGAAGTATTTGGCCTTATAAAGAAATTGTTACTTCTTTCTAAAGTCAAGATCTTGTGGCATCTCTTCAGTGAGAAGATAGGTGAGAATGCCATTATACCATATTGTTTCTTTGAACATTTGATCATTTATTGCTCCCATAAAGAGAATTTTTTCTAGAAATTGATTAGAGAGTGGGCTCTCCTCCTCTTTATTATCTCCTCTTAAGCGAGAGAGATGGTCAGTGACCACATTTTTGGTCCCTTTTCAATCTACCATTGTGAGATCGAATTCCTGCAAGATCATGAGCCACCATATGATACAAGGGCTCACCATTGGCTTGTTCATGAGGAAGAAAATTACACTATGATCTATGTGCACAAATACTTTTTACTCAAGCATATAGTGCCTAAACTTTTCAAGAGCATACACCACTACCATTAGTTCCTTCTCCATGGTGGTGTAATTTAATTGTGCTCCCACAATGCTTTAGCTTGCATAGTGGATATAGTATGGATGTTTCTTATTGTCCAACTATGTGAGCATAACTCCTAGGGCATAGTTAGATGCATCCATCATGATGTGGAATAGTCTTGACCAGTTTGGTGCTCATAGAGTTGGTGTTTCTACGAGTTTCTCCTTTAATTGTTGGAATGCTTATTCACATTCCTTGGTCTAGATGAAAGGTGCATCTTTCTTTGTAATCTCTACCAACAATTTTGCAATCTTAGAGAAATTCTATATGAATCATCAATAGTAGCCAGTGTGTCCAAGGAATGATTGAATGTCTTTAATGATTTCTAGTTGGTGGGTTATTCCTTGGATGATCCTTATTTTTTCAGAGTCTACCTCAATCCCTTTTTGAGTGATTCTATGCCCCAGTACAATGTCTTCTTGGACCATGAGGTGGTTCTTTTGCCAATTCAGTTGTAGATTTTCTTTCACACATCTTTTTAATACTTGCTTATGGCAATTCAAGGCTTGCCCAAACATAGCTCCATAGGTGGAGAAGTCATCCATGAAGACTTCCACACCATTATCAATCTGTTGCTAGAAGATTCTAAGGACTAGGTGTTAAAATGTTATAGGTGCATTACACAGACCAAATGGCATCTTATAATATGCAAAAGTTCCCTAGGGACTTGTGAATGTTGTCTTGGCCTGATCTTCTGGCACAATTTGGATTTGGTTAGAGCCACTATAACCATCTAAGAAGTTATAATAGCAATGCTTAGAGATAGTGTCCAACACTTGGTCCACAAATGGCAATGGAAAATTATCTTTAAATGTTGCCATGTTTAACAACTTGAAGTTGATGCAGACCCACCACTTGCCACCGTTCTTTGGCACGATTACTAGTGGGCTAACCCACTCACTATCCATGATGGGATAGATAAACCCTACTTTGAGGAGTTGCTCTATTTCCTCCTTGATGATTTGCTTCAATTTGGGATTCAACCATCTCTATGGTTTCCCTCTTGGCTTCAAGGCTGGATTAGTGTAGATGTGATGCTATCATATTCATGGATCAATTTTAGTCAACTCAGGATATGACTAAGAAAAGGCTATTGGCCATTTGTTAACCACCTTTAATAGCCTTTCTTTTTGTTCAGGAGCAAGTTTGACATTGATTATGATCAACTTACCATTGTTTAAGAATGCATACTCCATGCTAGTTGGTAGAGTTTTCAACTTTAGGGGCTCTTGCTTGAAGTTATCAGGGATTTCCAACTCTTCCCAATAGGTATCATCATTTTCATCATTAGAGAGTTGATGATAAACTTGTTCAAGTTCATCCATACCTTCAACATAAGCACATGTTAGGCTTTTAGTTGGTTCCATGCATAATCTGCTACTTTCTGAGTCAATTGTTAGCCATTTGATGCCCTCTTATTTTGTGGTTGCTGCATATAAACACCATTGAATATCTATTTCTTGTGCACACTAATTTCATGCTTTATTGTATGTACTTTTGATGGATCAAATCTTTTGCACACAATTGCACCCATTATCACTATACATGATGCATGGAATACACTTCTTCTTCAATTGTCCAAATTCATTTTCCTTGGAGATTTCCAATGAGAGGTCCCTTATGCCCATTTGTGCATTAACAATGCTTAAACAAGCTCTTCCCATAATGATGGGGAAGTCACCTTTGTAATTCTCAACCTTGATCACTAGAAAATTAGTAGGATAGAACCACCCACAAATAGTGGTCATAATGTCCTCTACTAACCCTAGAGGGATAGTAATTAACTAGTTTACCAATTTCAAATGAATGTTGCTCTTCTTCAAACGTGGTAGGTTCTGGGCTTTGTACATGTCATGGAAGATGAGGTTGACACCAGAACCAAAATCAAGAAGAGCCTTGCATGGCTCATGTCCAGCAATCTATAGGTAAATGAGTGGACTTCCTATATCAAATCATTTCATGGGAAGATGGCTAGCCTTGATCCAATAAAAAAAAAGCATGAGTTAGCATCATAGTGTAGATCCAAGGTGGCATTTGGTTTGAAGCACACTCGAAGGTATTTGATGTAGAGGATGAGGATGTTGGAGATGTAGGGTAGCTAGTCACATGAGGTTGTGAGGGTTTAGAAGGACTATTGGGTCAAAGAAAAAAGGTTGTTTCCTAGATCGATTATCCAAACCACATGGTTGGAAGGCTAGATATGAATGTACAGCCCTTGTGGCATTTTGTCGCCACAACTATGGAGGGATTTTTTCCTACATGGTTGGAGTAGGAGGTAACAAGGTAGAGGGTAGAGGGATGTGTGCAGACGGATGTAGAGGGTGGTATGAATATGGGTTCTCCTCCCAAGTGGATGGTGAATGTGTTTGGTGGTACTCTTGAGGGTAATAGTGATGCTAAAATGAGGTATGACTTTCAAAACTTCTTGGAGAAACTAGTTGCTGAACATAGTACCCATATGGATTTGGTTGCCCGTAAGGATACTATTGCCTTGGCAATGGCATTCCCCATGATTGTGGTTGATGCCACTACTGGTATTGTTCATATGGTTGTGGTGGAGCTCCACTTGTGTAGTAAGCTTTTTGTTGTTGGTGGAACTATCTTGGATTGCCTTGACGATAAGACAATTGTCTAGGTGCTTTCCTACATGCTAGTCAAGAATCCAATGCATAGACCCTAGACTCTTGTAAATGTGACACCATAGAGCCACATCCCTTTGGATGTTCATATTAACAATTGTCACAATTAGCATCATCTTCAGAGCCTATCTCCACAACTTCCTCTACTGCAATAGCTTTTCCCTTACCTCTTTGGTAGGCACGTTCAACTTTTTTCTACCTCCTATGGTTACGATCACTATTTTGCTCTTTGGAGTTTTCAATAATCTTCATAGCAGTTTGGAATTTTTCATCCAAAGAGTTCCATAATTTATCAACCTTTGCCAAAATATTGAAAATAGATTTTTGGATGGGAAAGGTTTTTTTCTTCACCACTTCATCAAGTGGTGACTCCTCCTCATCACAAAATTGAACCTCCCATTTCCTAATGGAAGGATCCCTATTATACTCTTCTACACTTTCCCTTTTTCACAACTCACCTTCTTCTTTTGCTACCTACTCTATCAACCTTTGGATCTGATGAGCTCTTAGTTCAAATAATCTCCCTTGGCAATACACCCCAAGAGTTCTTCTAATTTTTACTCTAAGCCTATCTATGATGTGGTGAAGTTGTTCCCTCTAAGAATAACCATGGATAGGGCATTGGTGTAAGAGTGAATAATATCTACCCATAGTGGCATCCAAGGGTTCATGTGTTTCTTGTTTCCATCTTTGGATCTGTCTCCTCAAATTAGACACTTTGGAGTACATTTGATATTTGTCATTGAATAGCTCCAACATGGTACTCCATCTATGAATAGATTTCAACTCCAAGGACTGGTACTAGCTTTTAGCTTCCTTGATGAGTATCCTAGGGAAGATCTTGAGTTTTTGCCATTTATTTTCTATGTTCTGTAAGGCACAAGCATCATGGAAAGCTTGTAGATGTATCTATGGATCAAAATTGTATTCCCCCTCAAATCTTGAAATATTATTCATGTCTAAGCACTTGATCCAACTATCTTTCATATGCTTGGTTGGAATTCTAACTGCCTCTATGATGTTAAGCATACTTCTAGTTGCCAACAGTGGTTCCTCATCATGATTGTGTCAATGATATCAATGATGGTTCCTACCACCTCCGCATTCTTGATGGCCTTGACCATCATTGTTGTCTCATTGATCACCTTCATCACAATTATTTCAATGGAAACTTCTATGAGAACTAGCAAATGAAGAGGAATGTTCAGAATCAAATAAAAAGGATGGAGAGGAAGGTGGACTACCATTGCCACCATGGTGTCCACCACCATGATTCTGCTCATTATGACCATCATCCTTAGCTCGCTTTCTATTGTGATGTTTACTCGAGTCCCTGCCTTGACTATCACATTTTCCCAAACTTGTTTTATGAATAGTTGACCACAGGTTCAAGGTCACACCCTCATTACCAATAACAAGGGGTGGAGAATCTTCATGTTGAGAACCTTCAAAGGGAGGATTCTCATTATCATCTTGATCTAGTAGGAACAAGAGATTAGTGAAATGTTTCCCCCTCGTAGCCTCATGCTGCTTCTCCTAATGTCAATCTCACTTACATTGTGTTTTAGTGGGATGGTAGTCCTAAGTGTCATAACCTTTCATAATGTATTCCTTATGAAGAATTGAGATGCCTAGCTTTTTAAGGATTTGAAAAAGCATCCTAGGCACAGATCGATTGAGGGGAAAGATGATGTTGCCCTCCATATCATGCCATCATAGTTGTTCATCATGATGTAGGATGAAGGTGAAGTCTGGTACATACCCATCTGGATGAGTATATACCACTTTGCACTCTTGCAGGACCAACAATTTAACATCTTTGTGCCTATGAGAAGAAGAAGACATTTTGTAACATGAAATAAAATGTTAGTGTGCTTTTATAATTCTATGTATAGTAGGGATGATATTAACCTCGAGGTTCATACAATGATATTAACATTATTTACTAAACCTAAATAGCACACGTTTCAACAACAAAGTCCCTAGCAATGGTGCCAATGATGAGTGATGAGGTACCCCTACGTCCAACCATACAAATCATAGAGCGTTCATGTGCAATCTAGTTGAATTTTGTGAAATTTATAGTTTTCAATGCATTAATCTTCTAGTAGTGAACCTTGCCCTAACGTCATTTGTTGTCTTCCCAATTACACTTGTGAAGCACATGGTATGCTTAAGTGTAATTGAGGCATACAATTTTTATAGTTTTATGTTTTATAGTATTGGTACTTGAATAGAGATAAAGACAAGGTAATTTAATGGCTAATTCAATGTAACTAACCTATTGGCCTCTAGCTAATCCTAACATAATTATTCGGTCCCGCTTTCTGTACATGTCATGAACCCATGTATCCACTGTTGGGTTACTAAATGCTACACTACTAGGCGTACCAAGTAATAACACTGCTGGGATTACCAAGCAAATATATGTTATGCTTAAAGCAATCATACTTATGTATTTAATCTATCTAGCTTATCTTGCTCAATTATCTTAATTAGCTTAATTACTAGAAAACATTGAATAACTAATTGAAAACATTAAATGCATAAATGAAATATTTAATCTATCTAGAATGCTACAAGGTTTATCAGAAAGCTCATCTTTATTACCGCACACACTGACGTGCTTAGGTACAACAATGCTCAAATAAAGATCCATACACTCAATGACTCATACTATGGGCACTCAAGAAAAATATTCTAATTTTCACATAAACAAACTGCAAGAGCTCTGCTACTACTATGAGAATTGATTATCATAAATGTAGCTAGTGGCTTGTATTTATAGGCTGGGAAAAACCCCTACGTCAATAGGGCCATGTTGATGTAATTGACTGCGTTGATGTGGCCTAGTTGACAAGGCCTCATCGACATAACAGACTACGTTGATGGGGCCCAATCAACGTGACAAACTAAAATTCATCAATCGTGAAGGATGAAAGATAGTCATAGAAAGGTACTAATCATCCTTTAGCCTAAACTTCCTATGATTGTTTTACTAATGGAATCTATGTAATTAAATTTACTTTCTTTGACAATTCTTGCAAAAATGACTTGGGCACCATATCTTTGTTCCTGTTCTTCACCACAATGATGAAGTCATCTAATATTGAATTCTTGAAAACTATGATAAAGTGGAAAGCAGATAGCCATATGAGAAGTGAGGCTTAAATATATAATAAATGTTAAGTACCTCATTTATCAGTTTCTCATTTAAGATAGATAACTAGTTAATTAGACTTGATTCTTTCACCACAACATAGAGGAAATTTAGCAATGGCTAGAAATAGAATTTTATGTAGACTCTATATATTATAATCTTTGCTTGGTGAACACTCTCCTTATTGGTACTTGACATGCTTTGGTTTAATTGTCTAAAGAAATAAAGAAAACCCCTCAAATAATATTTAAGGAATAAAATCATTTTTCAATGAAAAATATAATAAATCTTTTTTATCCTTTTCCAAATCACCAAATTAAACAAAGCTTAAAGATAAATCAATCGTTGTTGAATGTTCAAATAAAATTCTCAACCAACGATGGATCTTTTATTACTGCACACTCAAAACATGGAATTATTCCATTATGGAACATTCCACCATGGGTTATTTCATCATGAATTATTACACCATGGAATACATGAATGGACAAAGTTAGTAAAAACAAGGGGTTATTTGGAATGCAAAAAAATCCATACTCAAACTTTGTCTTATTTGTACTTCATGCTTCATACATTTATTTATGATTCGTTATGAGTGTTTATAGGTCTAGTGTGACTATTATGTCAATTCAAAAAGGACACAACTATTTTTTTAACACTGACTAATAATTAACATAAACAACTAATGGAAACCATAGTATTATAAAACAAATACACTATTATAAAGATAACTTTACCATGATGGTGATACCACCATGTAGGTCACATTGTATAAATATCTAAAATGTTAAGCTTGATAAATAGATCAAATTCTTAATGCAAAGATAGGCAACATGAGCAAGACTAATCTCTATTAGACTTCCCAAAAGTTCTATTGAATTATCGAAAGACTCTTGAAGAATGTCAAAAGGTACAAAAGGTTAAAAATAAAAAAAATAACAAAATACACATAAAAATATGATACCATGAATTAACCATGACCTATGGTTAGAAATAGGGGACTGATCATAACATGTGGTTGGATCATGGTGAAGACCATGAGGTCACAAACTGTACAACTCATAGTTGCTTACCATGATTCATGGTCAAGTCATGATGTGGACCAAGACCTTAACATGAGTTGTGGTGAATGTCATAAACATGCAAACACATACAATGACTTGTGGTCTAGTTGTGGAAAAGACCACAAGCTTACCATGGGTCATAGTTTCTACCAATAGCCCACCATGGGTCATAGTTTCTACCAATAGCCCACCATGGATCATGTGTGAAATGCCACCTAAAATGCCTCATAAAAAATTAAGAAAGAAAAAGTCAATGCAAAGGCTAGGGTAAAGCTATTGAATGAGAGTAACATAAAATCAAATACACATAAGGAATCATAATTGTATAACCAACAAAATAGATTCTTATGAAATCATAATGAATTTGAAAGAGAAATCAATATGAACTCGAAAACTAGTTGTTATACCTTCACTAACTTGGGAGATTTACAACATGTATAAGATCAATATTTGTCAAAGTACTAATGCAATACCAAGGTTCACTAATGAAAGAAAAAGGAAGATTGATCTACTAACAAGATTAAAAAATGCATGCTCATGAAACATAGTCTTGGTTTATACACAACCCTAGGATTTCTAGGGTAACATCAAAACAATAGTTAACAATAGATAATTAATAAATAAATTCCACAAAAACTAGAAAAGTTTATTAAATGTTTAGTATAATAAGAAATTCCAAGTCCACTTGTAAAAGAAATGGATTAAATCTTGTGCAACTTTTAGAAAAATATTATAATCTCTAAAAATATCAAACTATGAGTTCATAGCATGTGCCATCATTCTACCAACCTATTCTTAGCAAGAAAACACCAAACAATCAATAATTTTCAAAAATAAATTCAAAAACTAGAATAAAATCATATTTTATAAAAATATACTAGAAGTTGCCAAAAATAAAATTAAAACAAGAATATCTATTAAAAGAATTCATGCTTTAGAAAAAGGTTAAACACATAAAATATTTAGAAGAAGGTTATGAGATCAAATCCTCAAGAACCATCAAATAAAACCAATAAAAGATATATAAGATTATTACAATTAAATATAAGGCATATCAAAAGCTATCAACTAGGGCTATAACAAGGTCAAGCAAAACTCTTAGGAGAAGTTAGTTCATCCTAGAGAACAAAAAGATCGAAGAAGATGAGCCAAAAACATGAGATGTTATGGGATGGTCAAAATTGAGATAGGCTAGTGGTGTTATATAAGATAAAAGAATCATAGTAAAACTAAATAGAAAATTCTATAGAACAATCGTTAAGCCTACTATCTTACATGTTGCTAAATGTTAGGTAATACAAAAGAGACATGAACTACAAGTTAGTATGGTAGAAATGTGAAGGCTTAAATGAAAGTTGAATGTCATAAGAACAGATAAACTACATAATACAAACATTAGAGGAAGACTTTCAATTACTTCTATTTTAGATAAGCTATAGGTTTTACATCTTAGATAGTTTGGACATATACAAAGAAGATTAGATAATGAGCCTATTAAAAAAGGTTGCTACATTACCATTATAAGAAAACCATACAAAGGAAGATAAAAAAGGACATGGAAAAAATGATTCAAGAGGATTTGAAAAAAACTACAAATAAATAAAGATCTAGCTCTTCATAGAGGCAAATGGTGAAAGAAAACTAATGTAGTCAATTCCATTTTTTGGAATAAGAATAGGATGATGATGATGATCAAAGTCTTAATGCTTAAAGCATACAATAGTAATAAATCTTTTTCAAGCTGATAGAAAGATAAGAGATTAAGTTCTTCAAAAATAAAATTAACGTAACATAGCATACTATGTTAAACACAATAAGATTAATGATTCAACCTATCAAAATTATAGGTTATAACAAATGAACTATTACTTTGAAAATTTCTATCATTGGTCCAACTATATTGATGAACCATGATTTTTCATGCTCCGATATCGGACCCTTGATATCCAGTACGCGATATTGTGGCCTCACTAGCAATATCAAATACATGATATTACAGTTCTTGTGTGAGCCTATAAATGCACAATTGGGTGCATGAGAGAGTGATAGGAAAAGTTAGTGTTAGAGTAGGATCTTTTTGTCAGTTTCAATTCCTCTCAACCCTTTCCTCAGTGCATGCCTACAGTGTGATGATTGTAATTGTACGAAACCTTTATTCAAGTGTGATGTACTTGGACATGCACATGACTAGCAATAAAGATTGAGATTACTTCATCATTGCAACATTCACTTAGTTTTAATTACTTACTATTATTGTTATTTATCACTTTATTAATTAATATTTCTCTACCCTCATTTCCTATCCCTATTACTAAATGTGGCATGAGTATGACTTAATCACGAGCATTTAAGTGTGACTACTTAGTATCCTAGTAGCGTACCTAGGACATGCGCTTGGTAATCCCAGTAGTAGTACATGAGGTCCAAGATGTGTATGGATGATTAAGGATGGATGCTCATCGCACTTAGGCTAGCTTAGATTCTCTTCTTCCTTTCCCTCTTAGCTTAAAACAAAGTCATTTTCCATTGTCCCTAGGAGTAGCACAGTGATAGAAAATACATCATACACCTCACTTTGGACTAAACCATACGTGACAAAGGAAAGACTAGTCCAGGTGGGAAGATAGTGAACTACGATCAACAAGTAACTATCTAGATATGACAACTAGTCTATCTGTGGAGTTCGACCAGATCGTGCATGAATGCTCATATTCATATGGTTAAGTGTAGGGGTATCTCACCACTCATCATTAGCACCATTGCGGAGGATGGTGCTAGTTATTTAGATTAGTTATATTATACAAGATTGCTATAACAAAGTATTCACGATATATGTCTTAGAAAAAAACTTAATTTCAATTAATTCACACACAAATTCACAACAATGTCTCTCTCACAAGACTATGATAATGCAACAACTAGTAAGGCAATTCATTAGAGAACCAATGAATTATACAATGATGAAGATGAAGTTTAGAGTACTCAATTTGATGCAGGGGTCTCCTATGTACATAAACAAAGACAACATCATCCCAAATTATAAACTCATAATCTACCTAGTGATGATGAACCCATACTAGCCACTAGGAGCCTAATGCATATACAAGAGGCTATTCAAGTATCCTACAGGCATCGTAAAGAAAGTTGCCTACCTAGGCTTGATTTAAAAAACTTTTCCAAGTTTTCAGGAGGCTATGATTTAGATCTACAATAGCATTTACAAGCCTTCTTTGATGCTTTTGCATGGAACAATATTGATAATGGGTGGCAAAAACTTAAGCTCTTTCCTATGACACTCATTGGCCAAGTAAAAGTATGGTACAGATCCTTAAAACCAAAATCAATTCGTAGACGGTCAACAATGGTAGAACTCTTTACTAAATGATATCAAACCTATGCTAGAGTATCAGCCTTGAGAAGAAAAATTCAAGAATGGAAACAAGGGCAACATGAAACCTTGGACATGGCCTTAGAAAGATACTATTCTTTGTTAAACAAATGCCTAGGCCATGGGTTCTCTAAGGAGAGGCTAATGTATCACATCATGGATGGACTTCATAATGAAACAAGGGAGACCCTAGGGATGTATGCCCGAGGTCAACTATATGAGCTACGAACCCACCAATTCCAAGAGCTTATTAAGCAGGTAGCAAAAGAAGAAGAAGAAATGGTTAAGTGGGAGAATGTTAAAAGCTCTCAATGGGACCAAAATTTTGGATTAGTAAAGGTCCATAATCATGAAGAGGAGAAATCAACTCACCTCAAGAAGGTGGAATCATCTTTGTCAATACTACAATCACTGGATCAAATTGAGGCAAAGGTCAATAAGATGATGGAATGGATACATGAAAGATGTGGAGAATATACCAAAACTATTAGAGGTAGAACTATGACAAACCAAGAAGTAGGATAGAACACCCTTAGACAATCAGAAAGAAGGGTTGAAGAGAATAAGAACTCAACTGATAATCATATGTATCGATATAACCTTTGCCTATACAATCACCCCAAAGGTTAATGCCCAATCCTGTCACATTTACATGAGCATTGGGGAAGAATGTTACATCTAGAGTTCATACAAAAATACTGTGTTCAATCATAGTGGCAACAATCCTAGTCATGGGGGAGGTCACCCTCAAACTGGTTACACCCTTCATACCATTCAAACCCAAGTGCCTATTAGGTTTAGCATCCTATTTCCCCAACTGGGTCAACATCCTCTATCTCACCACATTGTTATCATTCTCCTTAGTACTACCAACCCATGTCTTCTCCAACAAAATCACCACCTTGTGTACCTTACGCTTCTCCTCAACCTCAATATTCTCATTTTCCCCTCCTTCTACATTGTCACCAATTGTACTAGCAAGTTTTGCACCACAACATCAACCCACGAATGTTACTTATGCTGCTACTGTCAACCATAGTGGGAATCCTTCACAACATTGAAAGAATCCTTTCTTTATGCATGATCAAAGAAAGAGACATCATGGTTCCAAACCCACTGCATCCAACAACTCAGCACAAGCCCAACGTTGTGGTGCATCCTTCTCCTCGAACTCAACACCTCGTGTTATCTTATCAGGGCCACCAATCAATACTCCAACAACTGTGCGGCCCAATGAATATAGCCACATAGAGAGACATATCAATCCTTGCATACCATCTTACGATAAAGGGTGCCATAGTGGGTCACCTCCATATCAATTAAACTCATCTTCTAACTTTCCCCACTATGTCAACTTTAATACAGTGTGTGCACCCCAATTTGGGTACATTCCAACCACCACATCAAAAGACACCCAGTGGTTTGGATATGACCAAGTCGAAATATTTTCAAAATGCATGGATCCAACCCTTCCATTTATTAATTCTCACTATGATCAAAAGTTTAGTTACGGGGGATATCCCCCATTCTAACAAACAAAATTAATAAATGTTTTCCCTTTCTTTAATTTTATAATTTTTGTTTTCCAGTTTTTCATCTTTCAATTTTTGTTTTCTCTTTTTATTGGTTGGTTCATCTTTTCATTTATTGTTTTATCTTTTTATCTTTTTATGGGTAATCTCATCTATGAATAAAACACTCATGTGACTCATTGGTTGAGGTGTTGTTCTATGCTATCAAGTTTCAAGTGACTAATTACTTGGACAACGAGCCCATCGCATCCACCCAACCATTCTATTAATAAGAGGTTCTACATTGGGTACGATGATATTCTTAACATCATTAAAACTTAAAGTAATTTTGTGCTCATTATGCCAAGAGCAAAAAATGATGGACTAAGAGGGAATGGCTAAGGTGTGACATCAAGGGGACTTGTGGATTCTCTTTGTTGACATCTGTAGGAGTTACCATGTAGCCTGGTTGTACTAAGATCCTTGTAGATCTAACAAAAAATGGAAGTAAGAGTAACAAAGGCACTCAATAAAAGAAACCCCATGCTCTTCTAGGAGGTTCCACTGGAAAGACATGCACCCATGCTTGAAGGTAGGTGGCTTCTCTAGATTAAGCATTCAAAAAAAACAAAACAAAACAAAAAGAAAAAAATAAGAAAAAAAAAAGTGTGCCAAAGTGGCCAAGCAAAAAGTGACAAAAAGATCAAGACAAGTGTGCTACAAATTTCCAATCACTCTGCCCTTACACAAAATGCCAAGTGATGGTACACCTTGCTATCATGATGCTCCTATGGTTGTACATCATTAGATAAATGATGAGTGGTGAGGTACCCTTACACTCAACCATACGAATATGAGCGTTCATGCATGATCCGATGGAACTCCATGGATAGGCTAGTTGTGGTATCTAGATAGTTACACGTTGATCATAGTTCACTGTCTTCCCACCTGGACTAGTATTTGCTTTGTCACATATGGTTTAGTCCAGAGTGAGGTGTATGATGTGATCTTAAACTAGTGCTACTCCTAGAGACAATGGAAAATAATCTTGATTAAACTAATAAGCAATAGGAAATGAAGTCTAAGCTAGCCTAAGTGCAAGGAGCATCCATTCCTTAATCATCCGTACACATCTTGGACCTCATGCATGACTATTACTAGGATTACCAAGCATAGATCCTAGGTACACTACTGGGTTACCAAGTAGTCACACTTAAATGCTCATGATTAAGTTGTACTCATTCCGCAGTTAACAACAAGAATAGTAAATGATGGTAAAGAAATATTAACT
>MNCI01017182.1:118074-256318 GCA_015680685.1 Gnetum montanum | reverse complement strand
TTTATTAGCTTCATGAGTAGTAAAAAAAAACAAACAAACAATGTAGTTTTTTAAAATGCAGTTACCAACAAAACTAATATCATGAGCTAAAATTTTAATTTCTTATAGGAAAAGATAAATGGTGGTTTGAAAGATACTTTTTGACAATCTTTGCTTAGGACCTATTAGAAAGGCCTCAAACATTTCCTAATAAGACTAACAATGAGATGTAGGGGAGGAGGCCCTCATCCTTGATTGTTCAAGCTCAACAGTTATCTCACAATCCATGTCCTTAATAAGTAAAAAAGCATTGCTTGATAAAAAAAAACATTTAGAACAATAGAAGTAGAAAGGGAATGAGATACCTTTGGGGTTTTAAAATTGAAAGTAGTATTTGTAGGCCTCTTCTTTTTACATTTTACCAAGTGATATCCATCTACATCAATATTTACATTTCTTGTTGCTATTGAACTTTTTTTCTAAAGAGGAATTCTCTTTAGATATCAAGAGTTTACTGGCACCTTTAGAATTAAAAGAATTAGTAAAACGGTGAGAACTTATTGAAGAAAATTTCATTTGTGCCTACTAAAAACTACCATTATTTGCCTATTCTGAAAATTATTATTTCTTTTCCTCACCAACATCATTTTTATTGAAAATAGGACATTTTCCAATAACATGGCCTTCACAATGACAATAGCTGCAACATCTTCACAAATTTTAATATGTGATTTTTTAGGAAAGACACTTATTACTAGCCTTGAGTTTTAATTCTATCTTCTTTTATTGTAAATTAATTGCTACAAAATAATGTATGTGCTGCACACTATTTAATAATGTTTTTAACTTTCTTCAGGATTGTGCTAATGCTGCCAATAATTTTGCTTTCAACACTTTGAAAAATACAAGAGATATTTTCTAATTCAATCTAGTGATGAATTTTAGAGTAATCAAAAGAATTAGGATTAAAATCCACTTCCATTCATGAGCAATAAAAGTATTACTAGATTTATAAAAACTGTAAGATTCAATGATTTCTCAATCATTTCAAAAGTAGCCAATTTGACAAGCAAAAAAGAATTAGAAAAATAGCAAGCCAAATATTAATTCTATAGCATTCAAGGATAACCTGAATCACTAGTTTAAAACCCTTTATTTGGAAAAAAAATATCCAATAATCAACAAAAATATATATCAAGAAGTGATATCTTTTGCTAATGATTCATATAAATCATTTGGTAAAACAAAATCAAAATCTTCAAAATTCTTTATAGTCTCTATAGTATGAGAGACATTAGTATTTTCCATCTTCAAATCATCCCTTCAATTTTTTATAGTATTTAATTTATCAAGGTATGCATGTTAGTATTCCCCACTCTCATTTGGGTGTTTATGACACTAAATGTTCTCTTTGTAACATGGAAGATTCATTCATCCATTACTTTTTTACTTGTCTCCTCACTCGAAGTTTTTGATCTTGGCACAACTCATGTTTATGGAATCATTCATTTCATTTGTATAATCAAATTTTCAAGAAATCTATATTTGAAAGAATTCTTTAATTTGGAAATACTTATTATTTTTCATTCTATGAAAATAAGATTTGAGTTTGTCCAAAATAGGAGTTACTTGTAGAAATCATCCAACTTCGATAATACTTCCAACTTCAAGGATGTTTGCTTCACATTTAAAATTGCTTTAATCCTCTTGCTCGTTTATGCCATTTGAAAATTTTGACATAAGCTAGGAGGTATTAGAATACAAAAGTTATTTTAAATAATGTTTACCCTCAAGACATAGTTAAATTAAAATTGTATAACTCAACATGGCCCACCAAAATAAAGCTCATAAATTAGAACTTCCTTACCACTAGGCCAACACCTCAATATTTTGATGTAATATGGTTTATCACATAGCTAATGTTACCTCTATAACTTAGCATTACCCACTAGAATTGAGCCTATGAATTAGAGTTTTCAAATTAAGAGTCTTACCACTAATACCTCATTGTTAATGTTTATAACTTGGTGCTACCTAGAAGATGCGAACTTGTAAACTATGGTTACCATGCCAAGACCCATACCACTAGGCTAACACCTCATTGTTAATGTTCCCTCTTTATCAACTCAAAGTAAGATCATTTAACAATCCATGCTCTTTATTTTTATTTTTTACTTTTTTTTTGTTTTTATTTTTTGTAAAAGGTGAAACTCAAGAGAAAATGTGTTAGAAAAATTAAAAACATGAGCATGGTTGAGTTGCTTATGCATTCATTGTTAAAGTATCTCTAGTATGAGGTTAAGAGTTCAATTCTCAATTATGCATAAAATTGACAATTCAACTAGTAAGCTTATTTAATCTTAGAAAAACTTTTGAAAAATAATAAGGTTTGATCCTTTTCCTACCCTAGTGAGAAGGTTTTTTAGGTTTGATTATAAGCATGAAAACTTGAAAAAACATTTCTAAAATCATTTTGTTTATGTTGTGCTGAAGTTTCACTTTTTTTTTAATGTTCTTTACTAATGTTTTTTGAATTCGATAATAAAATGTGGGATGTTGGAACCCAAAATAAGTGAAACATAGGTACACCCCAAGATTTATAGAAGTTTATAACTTAGTCTTGTTTCTGATGGAGTGTAGAACCTTTTAGGTTCTAGACTTTATGCTCAATTAAGATCTTCTTGTTGAGCACTCATGAGTTTGCTTGAGTTCTAGATCTAAGACCAATAGTGACAATTTCATTGCTTTTGCCACCCAATCTAGCTCTAATTTTGTCATAATGACATAGTTCATCAATGTTTAGACTCTTTTAGACTAAACTATGTGTGTCTAAGCCATGATGGAAAACATCCAAAATGGTGCTATGCAAACTTTTTGCTTCACATGAAGTTGCTCGCCTTGAGGCTATTTCTATTGGATAAATTTTTAAATTGTAGAGGTTCTTGATGTTGCAGCAAATTCAATTATGATGTTCAGACTTTTTGGTCTTCAAATTGTTGGCTTGTCGTCACATCTGTAAATATGAGGGTTGCTATTTTTTCCCAACATCTGCCCATTGTTTTTTTTTTTTTTGATAAATTGTCTGCTGCCATCCCTTCCCTGTTTCTGGCATGTTGATGAGGGGTGAAATTCTTTGAATGCACTTCGTATTGTTTTATTCTATTTCTACTAGCTCTCTTTAGCTATTGTACACAATTTACATAAAACTTTTGAACTAAAAAAAGATTTGACAATAAACCATGGCTTAACTAGTTATGACTTTATTTGATTAGTATCATGTGGGTAAGAGGTTGCAAGTTCATATTATATTTATATTATACTAAAATATCATGTTGACTATATATGTTGGGTATATCTTGGCTAGTTTGAGTTTGAAACCAAGTTCAAGTTCTTAATCTTCATAGTACCTAGCCAAACAAAAAGAATATTAAAAGAAAACAATACATTGTGGTGGTGCTGTAATCCGAACTTAGAGCTGCTGAACCAAAAGTTTTACCACTAAGCTAATGCATGATTATTATAGAGCAAAATATACCTTGTTTTACCGTCAACATAAACAACGCAATAAAGAGCCACAAAAGGTTAAAGTATTATTAACGAAGCAGGGCAAATATTTTAACACGTTTGGCCCATTTAGAAAATCCAGGTTTTAAGAGCGATTTCCAGCCCTTTATGTTGCACTGGGCAGAAGGGTTTTGGCTCGTGGTCGGAAGAATCCTGGAGTCTCTGAAATCTGACACAGTCTATTCAAACAGGCAGAAGGTTATTGCTTCGAACAGTGCTCCACTAACATACGTGTTATAGTTCTTGTGCGTTTTTGCAGCAAACGGTTCGTAATTAGCCATATTTTGCAATTTCAATTTTTTAACTTTTTATTGCATTTCTGTAGTGTAGCAGCTAGTTTACCGCCTTATTTTCTTTTTGTTAGAATGTGTTTGTGGGTTTGTTCTGTAGTTTTAAATTTCCTGCGATTCATTGCTTGACGGTTATCAGACTTCACTTGTGCAATGATTGGCAGGGTGTTTTGGAAAACCAGAAAGTATGTTTCCATGACATCGATTTATTTATTAGACAAGAGAGTCTTTTGGTGCCTTACAGATAACCTTTTCTTATGCGAGAAATGTGTTTTGCTTCTCGTTGAATGGGTTTGAAAAGGGCTTACAGTTTAAGTTGTTTGCTGATAAAGTATCACTTCACCTCAATTTAGTATATTGTAATGCCTTTAGCATATGAAATTTAGTGAATGCTTTTAAATATGTGCAAACCATATGAAAAATCCTCTTTTTTAATCTTTTAAGTGAGATTCAGATAGTTTGGCTTTTAAAATATTTCACGTTGGAAAATCTTAAAATAAGCATTTAGATTGGTTGGTTATGATATGCTTCGGACAACTATGGTTATATTCAATGGTGTAATCAAAGTACTCTTTGCTGTTTCAGGCTTTCAGAAAAGCTTAAGCATATCCAGAAGTTGTATGTTTTATCTGTTGCCCGTAAATTCAGACGAAGGTGGATTCTGTTCTAACGAGAAACATTTAGAATTTGGAAGCCTTCATTGAGAACTTTAGAATACTTTTAGGATTTCACAGTAGCAGTTAAATGCGATTTAGTGAGGCAATATTGTTTTTGAGTGGCTAGTTATTAGTGGATAGGATAGTAGGTGACCAACCAATTTTCACCAGCTAAAGGGAATCTCCTTAATACCTAATGTGTTGGGAGCTTTTCTTTTACTTCTTCAGGGTTTCACCATCATATTTGCTCATGTTCGTGTTGTGCAAGGAAAATATCTATTTAAGTATAGCCAATTGCTAATTGAGATGGTGATTACAGACTGATGGAATTGAGGTTAACATGAACAGATTGGATCTAATTAATCATTTATGGTTTTAAGCAACTAATGTTGAAAAATCAAAAATCAAAAATTTCTCATTACATCTTGTTTTGCCTCAGTGAGGTATAGCTCATTTGGTTAGAGCATGTGGCTTGTGATCTACAGGTTACAGGTTTGATCCTAAGAGATATGCTGAAATATGTACCCTACATAAAAATATATGTTGAGGAACTATGATATCAGGTAGATAGCCATAATAAATCTTGATTAAAATCTCTGCCTACCATAATGGGTTAGCCCATGTTGATGGGATAAAGGCACCAAGATGATGATTACTTCTTGTTTTGTAGCAATCCCTGCTGTTCGGTATAAGAATAACTATGTGAAGTAAATTACTAATACCTACTTTCATAGTTCAGTTACAGCATGTGAATTCTTTCCCTGCTGTAACAGGTTAGCCCCTGTTGATGGGATAAAGGCCCCATTTTGGTCATTACTTCTTGTTTTGCACTGATCCCTGCTGTTCAGTATAAGAGCATCTATGTAAAGTAAATTACCAATACCTGTTTTCATAGTTCAGTTACAGTGTAAATTTTTGTCCAATCTTAATGGGTTGGCATATGTTGATAGGGTAAAGGCACCAAGATGATGATTACTTTTTGTTCTGGAGTGATCCCTGCTGTTCAGATAAGAACATCTATGTGAAATAAATTACTAATACCAATTTTGATAGTTCAATTACAGCATGCAAACAACTGAACTATGCAAATGCAGGATATAGAGCACAAGAGGAATTTTGAAATTTTTTTTAAAAATCACTGTATTGATTCAATGATACATAACAGTTACTTGGACATTGTGTAATGGCTTATTTATTTCTTTGGATTTAGAAATGCCTTTTGCAAATTCTAGACTATTGATAATATTTTGCCATATGGTATACATTTATGCAACTCTTATTGTACTTCAAATATCATTTTATTAATAGAATTTATTTTTACTTGATTAAAAAGAAAAACAGTTATGCAATAGCTTTTCAAATATCAAATTTACATGAAGACAGTGGAAAAGAAAATTTAGAACTTGTGCCAAACAGATTTGAAAGACATGCAATGGCTAAGGTTCTACAAGTGTAAGCAAACAGCACTTCCCAAAGTAGGATAGTTTGATAATGCTAATGAATGTCATCATTTTTGGTTGATTGTCAGATACTGTATATGCGCTTAAAAGTTGAAATGAAAATATGGCACATTAAAAACCCCAATGAAGTTTATATTCATTCAAGAAAATGGTGATTGTTTTGCTTTGTTTATTTTTAATTTTTTAATTTTATCAGTCAGTGTAAATACACCATAAATTTGGATACGTTGAATTTAAATGGAGTCTCAAATTGGATTCTATCTTAAAGTTTTATGTTTTCAGGTCATTGCCAGTTTTTTCTCCAGCATCAACTTAAGACACTCTAGTTTGCCTTTTATCACTTATTAATGGAGGGGACGACAGAACAGGGAGACCACTATCAGATTGATCTAGGGCACTTAATGGTCTTTGATTCACAGGATCCAGGGGCTTCAACTAATTTTACTTTGTAAGTTTGTGTGTATCTGAGTTAAATTTAATTAACGTTATGCTTCATAATTTGCTGTGTTTTAGAAATGGTACCATTACTGATGTCCTTGTTCTTATCCCTTTTTCTCTTTTTGCCTTTATTGAATTATATTTTCAAAATACTGGTATAGTGTGTGTGTAATCTCATGTTTTTTCTATTCTATTGTAATCATAATTTCCCCCCCTACATTGTTTCTTGATGCTAGCAATTGTGTGGATGCACATATATTATAGGAAAATCTACTAGGTTGTCTTTTGTTTTGACGTTTCAGTATACGGTATAAGTGTTGAACGAAAACCATGTGCAATGATTTACCTGTTAACGTATATTTTTTTGTGGGGCTGTAGAGATGAGCTTAGCAAGGAATGCTTGGAGAAAGGAACCAAGATTGTGCAAGCAATTGTTGATAAGCTGTTCAATCTACCTTCTACTCCTGATCGTGAAGGTGTACTTGTTCAACTACCTGCCCCATCTACACAACTGCCTCGGGAAAAACCTGTAAGTGGTTTTGACAAATATATTCTTTTTCTGCTTCAAAGCCTTCCTATTATAAATTCAGGTGGACTGATTATGATGCTTGAATAGAGAGAGTGAAAGTAGGTGTATTGTTTTGTCTACTTAACCATGATCTTGTACAATCATATTCAGTCTTTTAGTTAAATTACTGGTTGCCAAATCTACAGGGTGAATTTTTTTCCCTTTTTGTTTGGAGGCAAAATCAGCTTGTTAACATTTAGATTAAGCTTTGCAGAGAAATTCAAAGGCTTCCTATCTTGTTTCCTTGTGCATAAAAAAGAACTTTTGTTAACCTGGATACATGGATGAGCCGAGTAACTTTTTCTTTTCTTGTTTTCCTTGGGGATTTTTTGGGTTGAAAATGAATGTCCTAACAGTTCTTGCTGTCTGAGGCTTGCTTTCTTCTTTGTCGCTTTGCAATGCTGTTCTTCCTAATTTATATTAATGCAGGTATTTACTAGAAGTTGGAGTCTTTGTTAATAAGTCTACTTACGTTCTAAAACCATGTTTTGCAAATATCAACAATATAAGTTTCATTATACAACTTTTCCAGAAATTTTAAATTTGATTATACATGTTCAATTTTTTTTAATCATTATTGACTTTGTGGTCATGATTTTAATAATAAGGAATGAGTTGCTGGCACTTGATATCTCTTATTCATTCTAATGTTGGAATCTGTGATAGCTATCAGTGCCATAATTGTTCAGAGATACCTTTGTTTTTTACATATCTCATACTTTGCCTTTAATGACAGCTTCCAAAGGCAAAGCCTCCTACAAAATGGGAACTTTTCGCACAGTCCAAAGGTACATTGTTCATTCAGACCTTTTTAGTTTCTCTTTAGTGTCTTGCCACACTGTTTATTTAGCTTTATGGTTTTTGAAAATAACAGGACTTTCGATATGCTTGAATTCAAAGAAACTATGTTAATATGCTTTTTGTTTTATGTAGGGATCAAAAAACGCAAGAGGAGCAAACTTGTATTTGATGAACAATCTAAAGAATGGAAGCGGCGCTATGGTTATAAGCGTGCTGGTGATGAAAATGACATTCCCATTATAGAAGCAAAATCTACTGATGGTAATGGTTTTTGGAAGTTTTTAACATGTTTGTAGGCCTATTAAAAATGAAAATGCTATGAAAATGTTATTTTTTGGCTTTGTTATTTGTTTTGGTAGTATATTTTGAGTGCAACGTGATAGCTCAAGTTGTTAAGTGTAATGTTCTTGCAAAGCACAGTCGATGTGTTCTTTTCACTGAGGTGCAGGCTTGTAATTCTTTATGTTTTGGATTTATTGGGTTTTTGGGTTCAGGGATACCTTTACTGAGTATGACCTCCTTCATGTAATGGAATTATTGGGTTCTGTCTCTATTAAGTCCATGTTGATAGGTACTAATAAACCTACTGAATTTAATTATTCTTTATCTGAGAAAGTATTGAAGAAGATGAAAGATAGCGGTTAAGAAGGCTCTTTCTGTGTATAGTGCACACTGTAGTATTTACATGCATATTGGCTTGTATAATACTGAAACAATAAGAAGAAACACAATATTGAGCCATTTCTTGATTCTTATCGAGTGTATTTCTAAGTTTATTTTTGTGAGAAATACCCTTGTTTTTTGTTCTTCCTAATAAACATAAACAAGTTTTCCTTGCAGAGCCTGGAGAAGATCCCTTCAACAATAGAAAGGCACAGAAGAAAGCTAGAATCGAGCAGAATGAAAAGAATCGCTTGACAAATTTAAAAAATGCTGCAAAAGTTGGTGCTTTGCCAAGGTTATAATTATTATTGGTTGTGTTTGGAAGTAATTTGGCGATAATGTTGGTTGCAGTTCTTCTTTTAAAATTCACTTATTTTGCGGACTGACTTTATAATCTTCTGTCAGTACTGTGCAACTGGCTGCAAAAAGTTTGCCCATAACAGGAACAAAGGATGCCCCTAAAAAGATAGGAAAGGATGAATTAGGAGTGGCAGCAGGCTTTGCAAGCTCTGCAACTGCAAGCGTTGGCAAGTTTGATGAAAAACTTCCCGGGGAAAAGCCTCCCAAACATCCAGGCAAACATAGAAAGGTAAAAATGACTTGACTGGTTTTTCTTTTTCTTTTATCTTTTTAATTGAGTGGTTGTCATTCCACAACTTGTAATCATTGTTTTATTTTTCATCTCCAGTTTCTACCAGCTGTGGAAGGATCGGGAATCGGAAACAGGGAGAAGCAACAGTGTGAAAAAGTTCTTAACAAAGTGCTTTCTAAGAATAATAGTGATATACTGGACATTAATAAGGTATTTTATATTTTCCACTCCTCGTATGTTGATCTATTTGATCATGTATCATTGATATGCTTGTGTGGTTGGTTTACACAAATTTGGTTTTATTTTACCAGGCAGTTTCTGTTCTTAAAGTTAATGAAGAAAGGAAGGCACATATGCGAAATAAGATGGGTGCTAAACACACAGGGAAATTTAAAGGCCAGAAGAAATCTAAGGGTCACAGAAAGTAGGCTTTGGTGGAGAGAGATGCACGTGCTATGCAACCTGTTTTTATTTCCCAAATAAATGGACGGCGGAACATCAAGATTTCACATGTAATGTTTAATGACAAATTTCACAGGACTGAAGCTTCTTTTCCAGTTTCTTATTTCAGATTTTGGAACCAAATCAGTTACTTTGTGGAAGCCAAAGTTATGTAACATCTTTTTCTTGGATTAAAAGTAGGATTTGACTCCCCTCTGTGTTGGTAGTTATTGTAGTTCCTTTTCAAACGTTCATGCAATATTTTTGTTGGTTTCTATGGGATTTCTATTTAGTTTTCTTTGTTGTTCCAAGGGTGGTATTTTTGTAGCCATGTTATAATTACTGTTGTGGTTTTGTTTCCTACTTTCAAGACCGCAAGGGTGGTATTTTTGTAGCTTTGTTAGTGTGCTATTCACCATATTTTTGTGCTGACCCATTTAATCTCCTTTCTTATGTGATCTATTGAAGTTGTATCTGTATAAGTTACAATAATTAGAATTGAAATTGGATCTGATCCTGCGGTATGTATTAAGCATTATATTGTGGTAAAACTTAAGTAATAATACAATAAACTTAACAATGCATTTAACAAGTTCAATATATTAAGATGGTAAGGCTATTTTTGTATATTGCTAATAAAGTATTTTAGGCATAGTTTTAAAATTGTTAGTGAAATTGAATATACTTGACATAGTTGTGTTAGAGTTTGATTGTGTAGTGGGATTGAAATTGTGATAAAGGGGTAGTGTTATATTGTGGTAAAACTTCGGTAATAATACAATAAACTTAACAATGTATTTAACAAGTTGGAGGCTTGATTTCAATATGTTAAGATGGTAATGTTGTTGATAACATGTTTTTGTTATAAAATTGGTAGTGAAATTGAATGCACTTGAGATAGTTGTCTCGAGTTTGTTTGCTTAGTGGGATTGAAATTGTGATATGGGGTTTCCATGGCAAGATTGTTAACAAGAAGTTAACATGCAATTCATCATGGTTATAGAGCACAACCCAAGATTGATGAGTGATGTATTTTTGGTTATGGCCAAGAGGAGGTGTTGGAACCTAAAAAATAAGTGAAATATAGGTACACTTGCAGATATATAGTTCAATTAGAATTTTATATAACTTAGCATTGCCCATCAAAATTGAACTTATAACCTTGTAACTTCTAAATCAAGTGTTTTACTACTAGGTTAATACCTCATTGTTTATGGCTAAGAGGTTAACTATCAATAATAAAGAATGCTCCATTTTTATATTGCCAATTTAGATTTCATCCAGTAGGTTAAATGTTCAATTCTAGTGTGCAAAATTAATTTTTAATTTGTTAACCCTCCTCTAGATGTCCTATTTGTAAGTTTTAAACAATGAAGTGTTAGCTTAGTGGTATGGGTTTTGGCCTAGTAACCCTAGGTCACAAGTTTGATTCTACCAAGTAGCATTGAGTCATAAACTTCTACAAATCTTGGGGTCTTTTAACAACTTAAATCCTTTGTTGATTGTTAGTATTGAAGTGAAACATGATAGGCCATCTTTGCAAGTGAATCATGGAAAAGGAAAAACAAACAAAAATACCTTTAGCTCAAAATAAAGAAATTGATGAGGAAATATATTTAATTACTCCAACTAATTTTGAAACTTTTAAAGAGGATAAATTTTTTTTTGCCAAATACAAATGCAAAGGCAAAGGAGAAATTAATAAGAAAATTGTTCATTTTCAAAACAAAATCTACAAAGGATTGTGTTTGATTTCTTGAAGATCTTGAAGTGTTTAATGCTACAAAAAATTATTTAAAATGCAACTATCCTATAGTAAAAGAGAGCGATTCTTCAAAGAACTTTAGATTTAAATATAAAATATGCAAAATAAAAAAGATCTATAAAGTGATACATGGTTTAATGATTCAAAATATCAACTCAATAACTATTAGGAATTCTATTTGATTAGTTGTGAAGGTTTGCTAATAAAATATTGTGCTTTCCATACAAATGTTTCAGAACATATCATTATTGATTGGTAAAATTTCTATAGAAGTGTATTTTCTAATGTAGTTTTAAAAATAAGGAGAAAATTGGAAGACTAGGTAAAATTGTCGAGATAGATAAAAGTAAATTTGGGAAACACAAGTATCATAGAGGAAAAAAAATGAATGATAGATGAATATTCGGAGTTACTGAATAATCCTTTTAAAAAAGTTATTTCTCGAAGTTATGTCAGATAGAACTATTAAAACATTATTGAATTCGATCTACAAGTGGATTAAGTTAGGTAGTGAAATTCATAGTAATATGTAAAAAGCATATGATTTGAGATACCTTCAATGGTGGAATTATACTCACTCCAAACACTTTAAGGATCCAATCATAAATGTTCATACAAACACAAACAAAAGTACTTGGAAAGCTGTCAAAGCATTTCTACTAAAGTGTGGTGCCAATGCAAAATTGTTTGAGCAAGGTACATAAATAGAGAAAAAATTGCATTTATGCACTAATTTAGTACATTAAGACTTATGGTATATAAAGCAAGATTAAATTACATTGAAACTTATGGTGTAGAGAAAGGTTGATTTGATTGGTGGGCTTTTTTATTGGTTAAATTTTTTACCTTTGTTTTTTTGTTGATACTGTGTGCACAAATATTATTTCCCATTATAATTGTTACTTTTATATTGTGAATACAATTCTTTACTTCCTATTGCACACAAAACAATTTCGGTGCTAGGAAATAATGAATCTTTTCTTCCTTTTGTTGTAGAGACAGTAGTTCCATATATAACATATAAAAATAAGTGATGTTGGCTTTATTGCTTCCTTAATTACTTGTGCTATTGGTGTGTTGGTCTCTTTGGTTTACATTGTGGAAAAGTTTGAGATGCACATAGAAAAGAATGATGTGCAGATCGTGATTATGAAGTATATTGTTTAATGCTAAGGACAATGTTATAAGCACACAAGCACACCTTGATTGGCCTATTTTCTAACACGATTCCCCTACTAAAAACAATTACATAGTGGGCTCATCGGATTTGGTCACAACATGCCCTTCAAATCATACCTTGGAAAGGTAACACTCTTTTCTCTTTTAACTTGGAGGAGGCCATGACCAAAATCTTTCCAATTGGGCCTAAGTCTTTCTAGGAATATTTCTAGAAAAATGTCTTGTGGTTGTACCCTTTAGGAAGCATGAGGAATGCAAGTACATGTGTTTTTTCTCATGTTTGGCTATGTATACCTAGTTTCCCATTTGATAAACCAAATTTTGGAATCATGTGATATCATATCAATGATATCATAGCTACTATGTTGTGGTCCATCCTACGTCATCTTTGATGTGATGTCTTGGGATTTATGCAATCCTATAAATACTAGCACTTGGACACACAATTGAAAACTTTCTATTTCAACACATAGCAGACCTCTTATAGTTTGGTTTCGTAGTTAGTAATAGAGTGAATGCCCATAGTGTAGTGTTGAGTAGTTGTACAGTGTTTTTATTCAAGTGAATTGTACTTGGACATAGTTCATGACTAGTAATAAAGATTAAGATTTCTTTTCATCATTGCAACATCCACTTAGTTTTCTTCATGTTTACCTAGAATAATTTTCTTACTTTCCTACTTAATCATTTACCTTTCAAGCACTTTATTTTACATGTTATTAGTAAGTAGAATGGATATGACTGGTTTCGAGCACTAAGTGTAGTTATCTAGCAACCTAGTAGTGGTGTTGCTTGATTCTCTTAGTAGTAATACCACTTGGTAATCCCAGTGATAACTACATGAGTCCAAGGTGTGTACGGTAGGCTAGGACCGGATATCCATCGCACTAGGTTAAGTTAGATCTATGCTTTCCTAGTTAACTAGACTTACAATTTTATCTTCAACTATGTTTACCATTAGGAGTAATAAGAGACTTACAACATCAACCAATCATATGCCTCACTAAGAGTTAAACAATACACTCAAACTTAACTAACTCAAAGTGGGAAGATAGCGATCTTAGACTTAACATCAAGTATTAGCATAGTTACATTATTCATCCATGGGTTATGATTTGGTTGTGTGCAGACACTCATGACTTATATGGTAGAGTGTTGGGATACTTCCATTGCTCATCATTGGCGAACCTTAATCCAGGAAATGACTGTTCTTTTGAATGAGTCCAAAAAAGGTTTGAAGGATAGGGACACCATCTACTTCAACTTTGTCCACACACACTCCTTCAAAGAACATTAAACTTTCATTCTCTATTAATGTAAACCTAATAACTGTCATGTTCACCTAGACTGTCACATACTAGATAAAGGTAGGAGCACTTCCCCAAAAAAGAATAGACCTGAGAAGTCTCTTGGTGTACCTCCAAATTATAGGCCATAAATTGTGCAAAGCTTTACTTGATTCTAGGTTAGAGGTAAACTTGATATCATAAGACATGTACAAGGCCTAGAATCTTCCACCATTAAAGAAAAGTAACATTCAACTAAAGCTTGTAGGCTAGTTGATCATAGTTCCACTAGGAAAGGTAGATGATGTCATCACTACCATTAGTGGATGATCTTATCTTGTTGATTTCTTAGTCATTCATGTGGGAAAAAACAAGGGAGAGTTCCCTATTATCATGGGGAAGAGCTTGACTTAGCACTGTGGACACTAAGCTTGGAATTAGAGACTTGTCCCTGGAAATTTCCAAGAAGGATGAAGCCGAAATCATTCAATGATGTAGAATTCCATGTATTGCGTACAATGATAATGGGTGCAATTGTATGCAAAAAAATGGGTTGTTAAACAAGAGAGCAAAAAAGCATGAAAAAGATGTGTCAAAGAAATGTGTGTGCAAAGATGCCTATATGTGGTTGCCTCTAAATGGGAAGGCACCTAGTGGTTGGTTATTAGTGAAGAAACATAATAAAAAACATATAAGGAACCAAAAATTTAGATCATAAGCACGTACATGGAGGAAATAGACAAGCTAGAATAGTTAAGAAGAAGGCATCCCTATGCACATTTAGGTCAAGAGGAAGAAATTGAATGGGGATACCTTGAGATCCTAGATAAATTTAAACTAAAACCATTGGAGTTAAAGGCCTTACCAGCAGCATTGGAATATTCTTTTCTAAATAAAAAGAAGCTGATAATCATTAATGCCAACTTGGACAAAGATTAGAAAAATAAATTATTGGAAGTGGTTAATAAATGGCCAACATCATTCATATGGTCTTATGATGAAATAATTGGCATTGATCCATGCATTTGTCAAAATCGGATATACATAGATCCGGTTCTTAAGCCACAATGCCAACCACAAAGAAGGTTGAATCCTAAGCTTAAGGAAATAGTAAAGCATGAATTGGAAAAAATTTTAAAGGTAGGGTTCATTTATCCCATTGTAGATAGCGAATGGGTTATTCCTTTGGTTATTGTTCCAAAGAAGGATGGCAAGTGGAAAATGTGTATCGATTTTCAATTATTGAACTTTGCAACATTTAAAGACCATTTTCCTTTCTCATTTGTTGACCAAATCCTAGATACCATTGCAAGGCACTAGTACTATAGATTTCTTGATGGATATAGCGAATATAATCAGATTTCCATTACACTAGAAGACTAAGAAAAGATGATGTTCATTAGTCCATGAGGAATATTCACCTACAAGAAAATGCCTGTTGGTCTCTATAATGCACCCACTACCTTTCAAAGACTAGTGCTAAGCATCTTTCAAAAAAAAAAAAAAAATTGGTAATGGCATGGAGGTATTTTATGGATGATTTTTCAACCTATGGGTTGGACTTCAAATAAGCATTGGACTATTTAGAGCAAGTAGTGAAAAGATGTGGAGAGACAAATTTGAAGCTCAATTGGTAGAAAAGCCATCTAATGGTCCAAATGGGATTGTTATAGGACATTAATTTTTATAAAAGGGAATTGAGGTAGATCCAGAGAAGATCAGTGTCATATAGAACATCACCTAGTGAGGTAGATCTAGAAAAGATCAAAATCATATAGAACATCATCCAGAAGCCACAAACGGTCAAAGATGTTAGATCATTTCTAGGCCACATGGGATATTATAGAAGGTTTATAGAAAACTTCTCAAAAATAGCAAAACAATTGGTAGAGCTAACCAAGAAGGATGCACCATTTCAGTAGACAAAAGCATGTGAGAAGGCAATTGAGACTTTAAATAAGAAGTTAATTGAAACACCAATCCTTTGAGCTCCAGATTGGTCTCAGTCTTTCCACATCATGATAGATGCTTTAAATTATGCATTGGGTGTAGTACTAACATAGTTGGATAACTAGAAAAGGTCATATTACATACATTGTGTCAGTAGAAGCATCAATGGGGCATAACTCAATTACACCACCATAGAAAAGGAGCTTATTGTGCTCAAGTATCCAACTTATATCCATACAGATCATAGTGTAATAAGATTCTTAATAAATAAACTAGTAGTAAGTTCCAAGGTGATCAGATGGTTCATCATATTGCAAGAATTCGACATTACCATGATTGACAAGAAAGGCATAGAAAATGTACTAGTAGATCACTTTTCAAGGTTAATATGAGAACTGCAAGATCAAGAAGAACCCTTGTTAGATTATTTTTTTGACGAAAACCTATTCATAGAGAGAATAATGGCTATTGACTCAACAAAGAACCCATGGACTACTGATTACATGACCTACTTAACCGCACAAGAGCTTTCTATTGAGTGCAATAGGAAATAAAAAGAACAATTCCTTCACAAAGTCAAAAGATATATGGAGATTGATGAGCATCAAATTGTCATGTCGATGGGCCCCCATTAATGGGGCCTAATTTATGTGGTGTTGCCTCATTGATGTAGTGTTTGCTACATTGACAGGGCCCCGTCAATGCAATCATGTAGCAAAAATTCTAAATACAAGCTCCCTAGCCATGTTTATGCATTAGAAGTCATAGTAGTAGCCAAACTCTTGTAGTTTTTACATTTGAAAGTTATAATATTTTCCTGAGTGCCCGCAGCAGGAGTCATTGAGTGTATGGATCTTTATTCGAGCACTATTGTACCTAAACTATACCAATGTGTGTTGTAATAAAGATGAGTTTTTTGATAAACCTTGCAACATTCTAGATAGTTTAAATGTTTTATTCTCACATTTAATGTTTTCAGTTATTTATTTAATATTTCTTAGTAATTAAGCTAATTAAGTGATTAAGTAAGATAAACTAAATAGATTAAATACATAAGTATGACCACTTTGAGCATAAACATGTATTTGCTCGGTAATCCCAATAGTGTTATTGCTTGGTGCACCCAATAGCATAACGCTTGGTAACCTAGTGGTGGGTATGTGGGTTCAAGATGTGTATGGAAAGTGGGACCAGATACTTATGTTAGGACTAGTTAGAGATTATTTAGTTAGTTAAATTACATTAGTTATTAAATTACTTCATCTCCCTCTTTTTGCACGAAAGAACATAAAACACAAAATAATAAAAGTCATATGGCTTGATTACATTTAACCATACCATCTACATCACAAGTGTAATTGGGAAGAAAATGAATGACCTTAGGGAAAGGTTCACTTCCTAGAAGACTAGTGTACCAAAAACTATAGAGTTCACAAAATTTGACCAAATCATGCATGAACACTTTATGATTCATATGGTTGGGTATAGGGGTATCTCAACCACTCATCATTGGCATCATTACTGAGGACTATTTGTTGAAATGTGTGTTATCTAGGATTAGTGAACATTATTAATATCATTGGATGAACTCAAGGTTAACATTACTCTCACATGACATATAATTACAAAAGCACATTGATTATTTTGTTTGTTGCAAAATGTCTTCTTCTTCTCATAGGTGCGAAGATGTTAAACCACTAGTCCCACAAGAGTGCAAAGTGGTATATACTCATCCTGATGAGTATGTACCAGACTTCACCTTCATCTTACACCAAGATGAGTTGCTATGATGGTGTGACATAGAGGGCAACATCGTAATGCCCCCTGATCAATCTATGCTTAGGATGCTATTTTAAACATTTAAAACATTGGGCATCCTAGATCTTCAAGAGGAATACGTTGTGCATGGTTATAACACTTGGGACTATCATCCCACCGAAATGCAACATAGGAGGGATCCACACCAAGAAAAGCACCATGAGTTTGTGAAGGGGAAACACTCACTAATCCCTTGTTTCTGTTAAACCAAATTGACAATGAGGATTCTCCCTCTAGGGGTTCTCAACACAAAGATTCTCCACCCCTTGTTATTGGTGATGAGGATGTGGTCCTGAACCTGTGATACACTATTAATAAACTAGGTTTAGAAAAAAATGACTATCAAGGTAGGGACTTTGACAAACATCAAGATGACAAGGGATCTAAGGATGATGGTTGTAATGAGCAAAGAGGTGATGGTAGATACTATAGTGGTGATGGTGGTCCACCTTTTTCTTCATCCTCTTCATCTAATTTCAAACATTTTTCTTTATCTTCTAGTTCTAATAGAAGCTGACATAGAAATAATCATGATGAAGATGATCAATGAGACAACAATGACCATAGAGCCCATTAAGAATGCAGGGGTGGAAGGAACCATCATCGACACCATTAACATAATGATAATGATGAACCTCTATAGCATGCTTAACATTGTAGAGGTAATTAAGATTCCAACTAGGCATGTGAAAGATAGTTAGATTAAGCGCTTGAACATGAACAATATCCCACGATTTGAGGGGGATATAACTTGGATCCAAAAAATCATCTACAAGCCTTTCATGATGCCTATGTCCTGTAGAACATTGAAAATGATTAGAAAAAACTCAAGCTCTTCCCTAAGAGACTCATTAAGGAAGCAAAAAGCTAGTACTAGTCCTTGGAGCTGGAATTTATTCACTAATGGAGCACAATGCTTGAGATATTCAATGACAAATACCAGATGTACTCTAGACTATCTAATCTGAGAAGGTAAATCCAAGGCTGGAAATAGGGAACACATGAACCCTTGGATGCCACCATGGCTAGATATTATTCTCTCTTACATTGATGCCCTAGCCATGGTTATTCTTAGAGGGAACAACTCTGCCACATCATAGATGGGCTTAGAGTAGAAACTAGAAGAACTTTTGGTGTTTATGCCCAAGGGAGACTATCCAAACTAAGAGCTCATCAGATACAAAGGCTGATAGAGAAGGTAGCAAAAGAAGAAGGTTAGTTATGAAAAAGGGAAAGTGTAGAAGAATATAATAGGAACCTTTCCATTAGGAAAAGGAAGGTTCAATTCTATGATGAGGAGGAGTCACTACTTGATGAAGTGGTGACTAGGAAAACCTTGTCTATTCAAAAATCTATTTCAGACATTTTGGTAGGGGTTGATAAATTATGGGACTCATTGGATGAAAAGTTCCAAACTACTATGAAGATTGCTAAAGCATCCAAAGAATAGAATAGTGATTGTGACCATAAGAGGTAGAAAGAAGCTAAATGTGCCTACTAGAGAGGTAAGGGCAAAGTTGTTGCAGTAGAAGAAGTTGTGGAGACAAACTTTGATGATGATACTGGTTATGATATCTATTTATATAAACATCTGAATGGTTGTTGCCCTATGGTGTCACACTTACAAGAGTATGGGATGTATGCATTAAAACCTTTATTATAATGTAGGTAAGCACCCTGATGATTACCTTATCCTCAAGGTAATCTAAGGTAGTTCCACCAGCAAAAACAAACTTTTTATACAAGTGGAGTGCCACCACAACCATATGAGAAATACCAATAGTGGCACCAACCACAATCGTGGGGAATGCCACTACCAAGTTAGCAACACCCTTATAGATAATTAGATCCATACAGGTACCATGTTTAGCAACCTATTTCTCCACAAAGCTCTGCAAGCCATGCCTCATTCTAGCATTACTATTACCCTTCAGAGTACCATCAAACTTATTCACCATCTACTCAAAGGAAGCATCCATATCCATACCATCCTTCACATCTATTTGCACATATCCCTCTACCCTCTACCTAGTTACTTACTACTTTGTCCATGCAGGGTGAAATTCTCCCATAGTCATAGCAATGAAATGATACAAGGGCTATGAATTTACAACCAACCTTCCAACCAAGTGGTTCAAATAATTGTTATAGAAAACAACCATTTTTTTGATCCAATAGTCCTCCCAAACCCTCACAACCTAATGCAGCTATTCATCCTATACCTCCAACACCCTCATCCTTTGCATCAAACACATTTGAGTGCCCTTCAAACTAAACACCACCTCAGATCTGCACTATGATGTTAACTCATGCTATTTCTAATTAGATCAAGGCTAAGAACCTTTCCATGAAAATATTTGACCTAGAAAGTCCTCTTATTTACTTGTAGATTGTTGGACATGAGCCATGCAAGGCTCTTCTTGACTCTAGTTCCAATGTCAATCTCATATCCCATGACATGTACAATGCTTGAAACCTACCACCTCTTAGGAAGAGCAACATCAATTTGAAATTGGTAGACCAGTCCATCACTATTCCTTTGGGGTTAGTAGAAGACATTATGACCATAGCTTGTGGGTGGTCCTATCCTACCAATTTTTGATGATCAAGGTTGAGAACTACAAAGGTGATTTTTCCATCATTATGGAAAGGGCATGGTTAAGCACAATTGATGCATGAATGGGTATACGTGACCTTTCCTTGGAAATCTCCAAGGAAAATGAATTTGGAAAACTAGAGAAGAAGCATGTTCCATGCATCATGTACAGTGATAACGTGTGTAATTACATGTAGAAAATCTAGTCCATGAAAAGTACATACATTAAAGCATGCAATTAATTTGCACAAGACACAAATATCCAAAAGTACTTGCATGTAGCAACCACAAAGTAGGAGGGCATCCAATGGTTGACAACGAACTCTGACAGCAACACATTATGCATGGAACTAACTGAGAGCCTAACATGTGCTTATGTTGAAGGCATGGATGAACTGGAGTAATTTCATCACCAACTCTCTGATGATGAAAATGATGATACCTATTGGGGAGAATTGGAAATCCCTGATAATTTCAAGTAGGAGCCCCTAGAGTTAAGAACTCTACCAATTGACATGGAGTATGCATTTTTAAACAATCACAAATTGGTTATCATCAATGCAAATCTTACTCTTGAACAAAAAGATAAGTTGTTGCTAGTAGTTAACAAGTGGCCAACAAACTTTGCTTGGTCATATCTCAAGATGACTATAATTGATCCAAGGATATGCTAGCATCACATCTACATCAACCTAGCCATGAAGCCACAAAGGTAGCCACAAAGATGGCTAAACCCCAAAATGAAGCAAATTATCAACGCGGAAATAGAATAACTCTTAAAGACAAGCTTCATTTATCACATCACAGATAGTGAGTGGTTTAGCCCAGTCATAATTGTGCCAAATAATGATGGCAAGTGGTGGGTTTGCATCAACTTTAGTTTGTTGAACATGAAAGCATTTAAAGATCATTTTCCATTGCCATTTGTGGACCAAGTGTTGAACAACATCTCTGTGCATTACTATTATATCTTCTTGGATGGTTATAGTGGCTATAACCAAATCCAAATTGCACTAGAAGATCATGCCAAGACCACATTCACAAGTTCGTGGGGGACTTTTGCATATTGTAAGATGCCATTTGGTTTGTGTAATGCCCCTATAACATTTCAATTCCTAGTCCTTAGTATTTTCCAACAACAGATTGGTAGCAGGATAGAAGTCTTTATGGATGACTTCTCTACCTATGGGGCTACATTTGAGCAAGCCTTGGATTGCCTTGAGTAGGTTCTAAAAAGATGTATTGAAACAAAACTTAGGCTCAATTGGTAGAAAAGACATCTAATGGTCTAGGAGGGCATAGTACTAGAGCATCGAATTTCACAAGAAGGGATTGAGGTAGACCTAGAAAAGATAAGGATCATCCAAGGAATCACACATCAACTAGAGATAGTCAAAGATGTTTGATCATTCCTTGGACATACTAGCTACTACCAGTAGTTTATAGAGAATTTTTCAAAGATTTCAAATTTTTTGGTTGAGCTTATGAAGAAAGATGCTTTGTTCATATGGACCAAGGAATGTGAACATTCATTCCAAAAATTGAAAAGCAAACTCATGGAAACTCCAATTCTATGGGCACTAGATTGGTCCATACCATTTTACATAATGATAGACACATCTAATTATTCTTTGGGAGTTGTGCTTATGTAGTTGGATGATAAAAAAGTCCATATTACATCCAATGTGTGAGCTAAAGCATTGTGGGTGGACAATTGAATTACACCACAATTGAGAAAGAATTAATGATAGTGGTATATGCTCTCAAAAAGTTCAGGCACTACATGCTTGGCTATAAGGTGCTTGTGCACACAGATCATAGTTCCATTTGCTTCCTAATGAACAAGCTAACGGTGAGCCCTTGTATCATATGATGGCTTGTGATCTTACAGGAATTCGATCTCACAATGGTAGATTGGAAAGGAACTGAGAATATGATTGCTAACCACCTTTCTTAGTTAAGATGGGATAATAAAGAGGAGGATAGCTTACTCTCTGATCAATTTTCAAAAAAACTCCTCTTTATAAGAGAAATAAATGATTGAGTGCTCATTGAAACAAAATGGTATGATGGCATCCTCACTTACCTTCTCACTTAGGAGATGCCACAAGATCTAGACTTTAGGAAGAAACAATAGTTTCTTCATCAGGTAAAGTAATTCATGGCAATCAATGGACACCTTTATAAGGTGTGCATCAATGGCTTGGTTCATTGGTATGTCCCTGATGTGGATCAACTATGCATTCTTTAGGATGCTCATGAAGGTTGTTGTAGAGGCCATTATGCAAGGAGATGCACGACCATAAAAATCTTGATGGTAGGATACTATTGGCCTACAATATTTAAGGATGCCCACCAATTTGTTCAATCTTGTTAATGTTATCAAAGAGATGGTGGGATGATCACACAAATGGAGGATCCTGAATAGTGGATTCAACCACTAGAAGCCTTCAACATATGGGGCATTAACTTCATGGGTCCCATCACACCAATGTCTAATGAAAAGATGTATATCATCATAGTAGTTGACTATTGGATCAAATGGGTAGAAGCAACATCTATCACCAATTGTACATCATCCACTACTACTAGATTTGTACAAAAAAATGTTGTAAATAGGTTTGGGGTGCCACATGCACTAATTTCTAAAAATGGAACTCATTTTATAGGTGCCACCTTTTGAAAACTTATGCAACACTTGGGGTTTGAACACAAATTAACAACACCCTATCATCCCCAAGCCAATGGTTAAGTAGAGGTAACTAACAAGGAGATCACAAAGATCCTAACAAGGACCAGAAGCAAATATAGAAGAGATTGGAGCACAAAACTTAACGATGCCCTCTGGGCCTACCACTCAACATGGAAACTCCCTATTGGCTACTCTTCCTATGAGCTAGTGTATGGAAAACTTCCAATGCTTTCAATTTAATCTAAGCTCTATACACTCTCAATAGCTTATGAACTAAATCTTAACCTAAGCCTAGCACAAAAAGAGAGATTGATCAACCTCAATGTGCTAGATGAAAATTGATTAGTGGCCCTATCTTTGAATGAAGTGCACAAGGCATTCAACAAGCAATACCATGAACTAAGAATATGCAAAGTAAAATTTCAATTGGGAGATAAGGTTCTCTACTAGAACCTCACAAATGTAACCTAGAAAACAAAGTACCAAACATTGTGGAAGGGATCTTACATAATTGCTAAAACCTTTTCTTCTAGGGCTATGACCATATACAAAAAAATCAATTGGTCAAAATCCAACAAATAAAGCTTTTCCTTGAGCCCAAGAAAGCTAGTGAAATGAATACCTCAATGGATGGACAACCACATTCAATTTTTCAAATCTCCTCCTTCCAACTTAGTCATGGGAGAGATGGCCATTCATGCTAAATCATACATATGGCTCTATTTTTTGTTTTCCACATTTTTTAATTTTGCAAGTTATTTATTTTACACCTTTTTAATTTTAAATCTCTTTCCTATTTTAGATCATTTTTTTTGTTTTACATCATCATTAGTACATTTAAACATTTCTTGAACATTTTACACTTTCTTATATATTTTACTTTGTTTTGTTTTAGTGTGATTTTCAAATTTTTTCTAATAAACGTGCTTTGTATCAACAAGACATAGTGGTGCTATAGCTATTACTAATGGTGGTTTGTGATTTATGTTTTGTTTGCTAGTGTCTGGTTTCTATTTTTGAATTTTTGTGCCAATTACTGAGTCATGGTTTCTTTTTCATGGAATAGACAGTGAGTCCATGACATCCACTCATTCACAAAATCTATGGTTTTTCTTGTTTTGGAAGTTTGTGGTCCCTTTCATTAATAAACCTTTAATAAATTAGTGACCTTGGTAGTTTCCAGAATTGTGAAAGATTCAGAGGTTTGCACAGGTTGTGACTTTAAAGGGACTCAATACTCTTTGTACTCTTCTACTTACTTAGGTGGTTGAGTGTTTTCATGGACTTCCTACCATTCCATATTATCCAATAACAAGAAGTCAAATAACACCTTTGCATGGTGTGGTTCCCATTCAAAAAGGAAAAGAAAGCAACAAAAAGAAAAAAAAACAAGGAAAAAAAAACAACATGATGAGAATTCAAAGCACACCCCTAACAAAAAAAATGGATTATAAGCATTGGTTATGGGACTAGAAAGACATGTTACCCATACTTGAAGGTCCCCTCTAACTAAGGCCCTCTCTCACTTCCTACTCTTTTCTCCTATTTATGAAGTAGTGGTTTTTTTGTGGGTGCACTTTTATGTATTGAGGGGGTGGATTGATCTTAGAGTAATGATGCAAAGTCACTAAAAGAGGTTGGTTTTGGTCTAGACTAAGGATGGATCTTCTTAGGTTATTTTAAACACAAATTCCATAAGGGACTTCTTATGATCTCAATTTGGAATTCCATTCCACCTTCTTCATCATCCATCTCTTTTGACCATAATTCACTTGAATACTAATGTCCATGTTCTTAATTCCATCTCTTGGTTTGATGTACTTGAATTCTTAGGTGAAATATTTTGGGTGTTAGTCCTTAACTTCTATTGACCATTAGTCACCTATGGGATCTATGTACTCCTTAGGTTGAGGTTATGCAAGGACAAACAAGGCATGCGCCTACTATGGGGAGGATCCACTTGCATATATTTTGGTTAGGTTCATTAAGTACCTTATCCTTAGGCATTCTTGCAAATAAAATCCTTCATACATCCATCTTCTACATCAGACCATGTGCTCCTTTACCTATTTTGTTCAATAAATATGTTCTTCATCAAATTTTTTAATTTTTGAGATCTTAAAGATCCTCTTAAATGATTTTATCATATTCTTGGCTTTTTTGGGATTCCATGGACTCCAATTTTATTGAAAAATTTCTCATTTTTTAAAAAGATATTGACATTCAAAAATTTTTATTGATGGGCCTCGTATATAGGTCCACTTCATCGATAGGGCCCGATATACAGGGCCCCATCAACGTAAAGGAAAAATAGTATATATATACATGACTTCACTTTGAAAATTTTACATTTTCTCACAAACACCAAAGGAGTTTTTGAAATTTACAAAGCTCAGAATCTTTCAAAGCCCATAACTTCTAAACCATTTATCCAAATCACTCCGTTCTTCGACCCTGTAGCTATCGAAGGTAAGCTCTTTATCATGGGGGCCACAAATGTACCATTTTTGATAGAAAAATTTTCACTATTTTTCTAACCCCCATAAAGGTTTAACTAAGAAATCAACTATCAAACACCAATTTACAAGAGTTAAACCTTTCCAAAAATCTCTGTTGATAATTATAATAAATAATTAATAAAATAATAATAAAATAATCAATCTACCATGGACCAATCTTAGCCAAAGTATAACTAACTAACGAGAGAAGATATTTAAATATTTAGAATTATGCATTATATCTACTAATCCATGGATGTGTTGTGATTGCAAATGGCACCAAAAGGGAAACACACATAAGAAGTAGGACTTTTTCAACCAAGGGAGAAATGGACTAGAATGGAAAGAGGCCAAGAACGACCCTAAGAAGAATCACTAGCAACCCACGCCATATGTCCTCTTAGGAAAGAGGTAGAGGTGGAATCTATCTGATAGATTTTAGAACTAGCAGTAGCAATGGAACACTCCCATCAGGATGATGTGCTAGCACAACTAGAAAATCTTGAGGTGCCCTTGATAGAGGCTTGTCTAAATCAAATCAAATCAAGGAAGGTTCAAAAATTAATTTTCAAGGAGTTAAATTTTGGCCCTTTCTTAGAGCATGCACCAAGAGAAGTGTAGGACCAGTAAAAGGCCTCTCCCATGTGGCCAATCATCACTTTTACTAGGGAGTGATACATGGGAGAAACATTCCTATCCTTGAACAACAAGCAGCTTGGATCAACAGTGAAAATCAAGGACATATCAATGTCCTACTTGGTGTAGGTCATTGTTGTAGTGCTTGGGTTTCCTGAAACAAGGGAAAATATTATTGAGATCCTAATGTACGTACATCCTAGCATCAAGAAAGAAGAGATGCAATGGTGCTATGGTGTCAATTTTAAGGAGTTTAACATGCTCACACTAGTAGAGAGGATATACTAAAATATTGTAGCCTTTTACCTCAATCCCATAGTGAGTCCAAGAAAAATCATCACCTTGTTTGCCCAAGCATGCACCAATTTGAGTGGGAGATTTCTCGTCAACCTTCTATAGTTGATCTATTTAGAGATGGAGAAGTGCTTTAAAGAAAATGAACATGGAAGGAAGGCACTCCCCTTTCCATGCCTCATTAGGAAACTCTGTTGAAGGGGAGGAATAGTACATTACACCAATGATACTTTTAGAATTGTTTTGGTTGGCTACCAACTAAGTAGAAATAATGAAGGATAAGATATTTACAACCACTATCCAAGAAGAGGAGTAGTGACCACTACCTCTACTTGCCACTCAAATAATTGTGCTAGACATTTCTACAACTACCTAATGGTTGTGTAAATATAGAGAATGGCTCTTGAGTGAACAAGAGAAACAAGTAGGCATGAGTGGTGGGGACCCATCCATATATAGACTAGTCATGAGTCACCTTAATGAGGTGGCCTAAACGATTAGCTTGATGGACAAGGGTGGATCCATTTCTTAGCCTAAAGAATGTAGCTACCTATGAGGTTGAATCCAAGCACCAAAGAGGGCACAGTATCTTTGCAAAATAATAGTCACTCTAAAAAATCTTTGAGAATGCTATGACCTTCTTGGTGCACTTGGAGAAGGCTGAAGGAGCAACTATATTGGTGATGTAGCACCAAGGGTAGGAGATTGCAGTAGATGTCATCATTGATCATATTGACAAAACTCTCAATGCACCTATGGAATTTGCACCAGAAATCACTACACTCAAAGATGTTCAAACATCCATAGGGATCACAACTAACAAAATAAACATAGCACAACATGAGGAACTATTGGACTAACTAGTGGGAATTGAGCAACTGCTTTTGGATGTCTTTAACCTTCTAGAAAACATTACTGCAACCTAGTTAAAGCTGCTTGAGGTAAGGGGTAAGAATATCATATTGGAGGGGCAATGTGAAATAGCCAAGGAGTGGAATGAATGCTTGGGTATGGAAGTTGTCAAATTAGGAGCCTAGATTTTTGATCTTGCATTTCTCAACCCAACACTAACAAGAGATGAAGCTATGCAACAGCTTTATACCAAATTGAAAGGGTTGTGGGTGCAATGGAGATGGTAGTGTTCTACAAATCCTTAGTAGAGGCCACATAACATAAGATTCAAAAGGCCTTCGATCAGACCCACCAGGAGAATGTCTAGTTGATTGCAAAAAATCATCGCTTGCAGAATGTTGATGAGCATACGCAACAATTAATTGATTTCATCCATCAATAGTAGTAGAAACTAATTAGAGCAAACATAGAATTGAGGAGATTGGTAGTAGAGAATAGGAATCTCTCCATAGAGGAGGTGCACACCCTTCAGTAGAAAACTACAATCGAGGTAGTTTCCTGGAAATCTGAAGCTCTCAAATTTAAGAAAGTCAAAGATCATTATAGAGAGTAGGTCATTCTACAAAAGGAAGTAAATGAAAAGAACATCTAGTTGGTGAAGGCAAAAGAAAATGACACCCTCCAACAAATATAGCAAGGCAAAGAAGTTTTGCAACCCATCGTTGATGTGATAAATGCCTAGAACAAGGTGGAAATCCATAGAAACGAGTTTCAAATTAAGGAGATGATAGAATATATGGAGCTCATCAATCTCTATTATGCAAACCTATTCATGTTGGTTACTAGATGGACATGGTTAAAGCTTGAGAAATAGGTGGCCAGTTAGTACTTATTGTACCCTAAACCTATTCATGCCATCAAAGGATGTGCTATCCAATTTTTTGTAGTCACATTATGATGTTCAATTTTTGTGTCATGAACATCACAATTTTTGTAATTTTTTGATTTGTACACTTGGGTACTCAATTTTGTCAAGTTAGTTTGTTTTGTTAAGAGTTAGTTAATATCATACCTTCCCAATTTTGTAAAGGAACTTGACGATGAGTTGTCATTCAAACATGGGGGTAGGATGAGCATCAAAGTGTTACATCAATGGATTCTTGTTGATGTAGCCTCATCAATGGGGCCATGTTGAAGTAGCATTTGTTACATTGATGGACATCATCGATGTAGTCCTATAGAAAAAACTATAAATATGAGCTCCCTAGTCATGTTTATGCTCTCGAAGTCATAGTATTAGCTAAACTCTTGTAGTTTTTACATGTGAAAGTTAGAATATTTTCCTAAGTGCCCACACTAGGAGTCATTGAGTGTATGGATCTTTATTCAAGCACTATTGTACCTGAACCACACTAGTGTGTATGGTAATAAAGATGAGTTTTTTGATAAACCTTGCAACATTTTAGATAGTTTAAATTTTTTATTCTCATAGTTAATGTTTTCAGTTATTTTTTCAATGTTTCTCTTTAATTAAACTAAGTAAGTCATTAAGTAAGATAAGCTAAATAGGTTAAATACATAAGTGCAACTGGTTCAAGCTTAAACACCTATTCGCTTGGTAATCCCAGCAGCATTATTTCTTGGTGCACCTAGTGGCCTAACGCTTGGTAACCCAGCAATAGATATGTGGGTTTAGGATGTGTATGAAAAGTGGGACTAGATGCTTATGTTAGGACTAGTTAGAGATTAGTTACTTAGTTAAATTAAATTAGTTATTAAATTACTTCATTTCTCTCTTTAAGAACCAAAAAACATAAAACACAAAAAAATAAAAGTCAATGCCTCGATTACACTTAACCATACCATGTGCATCACAAGTGTAATTGGGAAGCCAGCAAATGACCTTAGGGCAAGGTTCACTTCCTAGAAGACTAGTGTATCAAAAAATATAGAGTCCATAGAATTCAATTGGATCACATGTGAATGCTTTGTGGTTTGTATGGTCGGGTGTAGGGGTAGCTTGACTACTCATCAGAGATAAATTGAAATATTTACAAGATTTTTGCTAATGAATTAGTACGATGGTGTGCACTAGAAGGCAATCAACAAAGGATCCTACAAGATGCACACGAAGGACCATGTGGTGGCCATTATGTTGGATGTAGGAAAACACTTAAATTGATGCTGGTAGGCTACTTATATCCTATCATATTTCAAGATGTCCATAACTTCACTCAATCTTATGTAAGATGTCAGTGAGATGGAGGGATAATAGCTAGAAATGAAGGACCACAACAATGGTTCTAGTCAATATAACCATTTGATATTTGGACAATTGACTTCATGGGATCCATCATGCCAATGTTGAATGGGAAATCTTATATCATAATGACTATTGATTATTGTACAAAGTGGGTAGAGGCATATGCAATTAAAGATTGTATAGCCAAAAAAGCTACCAAAAGTTTTCAACAACACGTGGTAAATTAATTTAGAGTACTAAGGATGCTTATCTCATACAATGGAACTCATTTCACAGGTGCTACCTTTAAGAAGCTCATGTAGCAGCTTGAGGTGAATCATAAATTAATCACACCATATCATCCCCAAGAAAATGGTTAGGCTGAAGTAAGTAACTAAGAAATTACAAGGATATGAACTAGGATGGTTAGTTAATTTAATAAGGATTGGAGCAAAAAGTTAAATGATGCTCTATGGGCCTATAGAACTACATGGAAACTTCCCATTGTATACTTACCCTATGAGTGAGTTTATGGTAAATTACATATGCTTCCAATCTAAGCAAAGCTCCAAACTTTAGCTACTACTAATAAACTAGACCTAGACTTGAGCTTAGCCCAAAGTGGACAACTTATAAACCTCAACTTGTTAGAGGAGAATAGACTGGTAGCCCTCATGAGTAATGAGATCCATAAGAAGTACTCTAAGCATAGGCATGATGCATGAACACATGTTGATCTAGCCAAGAGATAAGATCTTAGACTATAATCCCAACCATGTACAACAAAGGGCTAAGTTTCAAATACTTTGGAAAGCACCATATATCATCTAGGAAATTTATCCATTTGGCACCATGCACATTTACCATCTAACTGTTCCACATAAGCTCATTTTAGTAAATATCCAATAGGTCAAGCCCTATTATGAACATCCCAATTCTGTTGTGAACTCTACCCAATTTGCTAATTTTTCCTCAACATGTTCAATTTTCTAGTTAACTATTCTTGATCATGGCCATGGGGTTGTTCCATGTGACACGTAGGTACCATACTAAATTTTTCATCTTCTTATTACTTTTTTCCTATTTTCTTGACATATGTTCCTATACTTTTATATTTTTACTAATTTGTTAACAGTTTCCTATTCTTTGACATTTTCAAATTCTTTGCAATTTTTCATTCTTACTATCTTTTCATTTCTTGATATCTTTTATAGTTTTTCTATACTTTGCCATTATTTTTCTTGAACATGTTTTTGTTAAGTTTTCAATAAGTGCATGGAATAAACAAAGATGTAGTTCTGATAAGGGTAAGATTGCCATATATTATCAACTCATAAAGGATTTATTACCTATATAGTGAGACCATGACATTCATCCACCCATTCCAACAATAAGAGGTTCTTACCATGGACATAATGATATTCTTCTCACAATAAAACTAAGAATAAACTTGTGATCAATGTGACTTGATAGAAGAGTGAAGAACAAAGCAGGAATGAAAAGGGTATGACATTAAGAAAATTTATAGATTCTCTTGGATTACTGCTATGAGTTCTATCTTGTTGTCAAAGATGTTTTATTCTCTTGATTTCAAACAAAAAATGGAAGTAAGAGTACAATACGTGCTACCTTAACATGTCATTGGAAAGACATGTTATCCATACCTCAAGGTACAACTTCTCAAAAATCTAAAAAATTAAAAAAATGTACTATTAATAAACTCCTTCATTGAACAACATTTCCAAGTGGTAATACTCCTTGCAATGGTTGTAGTCTCATGGTTGTTAGTCTTGGGGATGATATAGTGCGATGTCACTAGATAATTTTTGGGACTTGGTTTGAATCTTGGAAAATGAGGCTAGTGATTGCCTTAACCACACATCACACACAAGGATTCATTATTCCTATGATAAGACAACTCATGTCCTAGTTTGAGTAATCCCTTCTACATTTTGTTTCACCTGATTATATTTAATGATAACTTTATGGTTTTGTAAACTATAGTATTATTTTTCCAATGTAGCAATATTAACGTGTGTTTTGCTAGATAAGTATGTCTTATATTCAACTCCTTGGATGCCTACAGACACTTTTAGGCATGGTTATATAATGACACTAAGGGCTGAAGCCTACTTTGGGGAGGACCCACTTGTATAATTGTTGTATCTCATACTTGACAAGAAACTCCACATCATCTTATGTCTTCCAATATGATTACGACTTAATAAACCCTTCCCATACCACCTTATAACCTATCCATCAACCAAGAACATTCAATCCATCTCATACATACTTGATAAACTTTCATTGCCCAAAATTCCTTCCTTAAGACTTTCAAAGTTAAATTTTTAAATCCTAAGAATCATCTATGATTTATAATCCTTCAGATAGTCTATATGTCTTCCAAATCATCTATTTGGCTTATTTTTTCCATGAGAAATTGCCAAAAGTTTCAAAGTTTTCGATGGTAACTTTGTAGTTACGACATCATATGTCCTGCAACGTCATAGCTATGATGTTGCACAAACAAAAATAGTATGTATATACACCAAGAGTTGGAAAATTTTTCATTCCACCATTTTGAAATAAGAGGATTTTTTGCTATTTTTCTAAGCTCTAGCAACCAAACTTCTTGAAGCAATAACTTCGTTATCATAGCTTCAATTTCTATGATTATTGAACCTTGTTGATCCCAAAGTGCTTAACTTAGTCATTGGGGCCATNGGGGGGGCGGGGCGGTGGGAGTGTGCTGCAAATGGGGTCTATTACATGCACATTTGAAAATTTGAGCCAAAATTTTCTAACATTGAGAAGACATTAGCCAAAATTTTCTAACATTGAGAAGACATTATAAAGGATAGTTAAAAGAATAATAAGAGTATCCTAGCTAATTAACCAAATTTAAGCTAATGGACTTAAATAATCCCCCCAATTAACCATATTAGCTAAATAAGGGCATAATAAATAAGAAAATGAAAACTATGAAAAGTCATAATAATTAGTAGCATAACACATAGGAGGTTTCTTTTCAAAATTTTTCTAGCTATACAAACATGATAAGATATGAACTTGATCAAACCAAGAGTATGAGGACGATAATGAACCATTAAAAACTAATCTAAACACTTTAATAATCTTAAATTCTTATTGATTGTAGATGGATGCAAAAATTCATGTAATTAAAGGACCTTCTCAATAAGGTGGCAAAAGACCAAGAGGTTGTGGGAGAGGCCAAGTGGGAGAACAAACCTTGCAAGTTGAACATGTGAAGTAGGAGGCTTAATCATTTAGCATCCACTAGAAAACTCTTGCGACTGAGCATTCTATGCAAGCAAAGGCAAAGGCATCACTAGCATAGTAATAGGGACAACACCTCATGTTGTCAAAAGAATTCCTTTAGGTCATCCAAGAGAAATCTATCATGTCCACGGTTATCATGGAACTCAACTTTGGTCCATTCATGGAGTTCACCCTAGAAGTGGTTAAAACACAACTTCAAGCTTCTCCCCTATAGCCAATAATTTCTACCAATGTAGAATGGTACTTGGGTGAAGTATAGTAATTTTGGAAGAATAAATAAGATGATGCAACCATGGGGATTGAAGGAGTTTCAGTGTCCTATTCAGTAGAAGCAATTGTCAGAGCCTTGAATATCTCAAATGAAAGAGCTAATGTGTTATAAATTTCAACTAGATTAGACACCAATGATAAGAAACTTTGGTTGTATAGAGATTATGGCAAAGAAGATAAGGATTATAGTGAGCTTTCAGCAAAGGAGAAGATTTATTTCAAAATTAGAACTTATCACTTGTTCCCAATGAAGTGACTTAACTGAATCTCAACATATGCAGCTAGAGGAAGTGCAATCCTAATGGGTAAGTTCAACGTCAACATCACACACCTAATCCTTCTTAACATTTAAAGGAAATTTGAGGAGAAAAAAGATAGGAAAACCAACACTTCCATTTCCCTATCTAATATGGAAGTTGTGCAAGCAAGCAGGAATCCTAGGCTATACCAATGATGTCCTCAGAAAAGCCCAAAATGCTTCCTATGCTAAAATGTCCAAGCCAGTGCCACCAAAGAAAGATAAGTTGGAGAACCCAATGGGTACTAAGGGAGCTATAGGATTAACTCCTACCAATAACCACCCATCTACTAGGTAGCAGTAACAAGTAGGACCTAGTAGGTAGACACCTACTGGAGATAAACTTGAGTAACAAGCTCCATTGCCGCCGCTACAAGACTATAGATCTTCAATGAGCTATCTATGATAGATCATAGATACCATTAGTTGGGGAATAAGGAAAAGAGCCAATATCTACAAGGTTAGAGAAAGCTCTGTTAGGCCCCTAGTTTCTACAAATTCTGCTAGTGGGTAAGTGTTACTATAAACAGGAGGAGAGGATGACTAGGCATAATAGATTTTTGGGAATGTTGCATCATTCCAAGTAATGCTAGAGATTGGTAAAATCACAATAGAAATTATTATGCAGCACCAAGAGTTGCAGAGGTTATCATTGATCAGATTAAACAATCCTTCAACATTCCAGTTGTTCCATCGATTAATATTTCTGGAACAAGAGATTTTCAAATGCTCATCAGTATCTTAATGACTCCTGCCAAGCATGAAGATGTACTAGAAAGATTACTATAGTTGGGATAGGTCATGTAGAATCTTTTTGATATCCCTAGTTTTGACTGCCACTAAAGGAAAGTTGGTCATGACCAAAAGAAGGGCAAAGCATGCAAAAAATGAGGTGCAAAGTTTACAAGAAGAATTAGTAGCCTTGAGAGTTGAAAGAAGAGACCCTACACAATTTGTGATCCCAGACCAACTTGACCAATTCAGAAAAAATTAGGTGAAGCAACTCATTACCCATAACATCAAGGTGGAAATGGAAAGAGAGAAGGCTATGTGGAATGCCTTAGTTAGAGAAGCCTAGACATGTGGACATACCAAAACTCTCACAACTATGGAGGAGGAGAATGCAAAGCTTGCTGTAGATAACACAAGGTTGATAGATGTGGAGTAATTGAAGAATGTTCTTGAGGATAGTATTCATCAACTATGAGAATAATTAATCAAAGTCAACTAGAACATTAGCAAATTGGCCAATGACAACAGGACCTTATCAATGAAAGAAGTCCATGTGGTCAGACAGAAATCAATCATTGAGATAAATGCATGGTAGAATGAGGCCAAGAGGTATGAAAAGCTAAAAGAGAATTTTAAGGACCAAGTGGGCATGTACAAGTAGATAAATAAAAAATAAATATATATGGCAAAAGCCAAGATCAATTCCATCACAACCTAGACTCCAGATTGGTAGCTCATCCTGGATAGTTTAACCCATGTTAACTAGGCTGAGATTAAAAATTAATACATATAGGTAGCAGATCTTACTGAATACATGAGGTTAGTAAATCTCTGATATAGTAACTTATCCATGTTAATAGTAGGAAAACCTCGAAACGAGCTAGAGTAGTAAGTAGTAGTTGTGTATGTGATGTATGAGAAAGAGTTTGTTGATAGAAAAGATGCATTGTAGAAACTACATGTGGTAAACTTTGAGCTAAAAATAGTAAAAAATAGCTACTAAGGCCAAAAAGATGTAGTAGAAAAATTGGCACACTAAATGTCATACAAAGAATTGAGAAATTTGGCAAGGAATTTTGAGGAAGAAAGATGGTAGTTCATGGTGTGGTACATGAAAGAAAATAAGATGTTCCTGTAGCTACCATGACCATGGGACATATCAACTCCATCAAACATTAGCCAATCAACATGGACAATACAAAATCCTAGGACATAGGAAGAAAAGCTTTAGGTGATCTTGAACCATTACCAATTCCAGATGCCTGATGATAAAGGAAAGAAGCTGATGGAAGAGCCTCCATTGCCAAGAACATAAGTCTACATCAAGCTACTTTAAGTTTTGTTTTATTTTATCATAATTACTGTGTCATATTGTAAACGTATCAATGTGGCATTCAAGAGTCATGTAAATAGTCAAACATGTCAAGTTAAGTCTATCTCCCAATTTTGTAATGGACTCTATCCTCATTTTGTTTTAACTTGAGGATGAGTTTCCAGCCAATCATGGTGATATGATAAAATAAATTTTATAGTCATGTAATATTGTAGCTATGATGTTGTATCTCATCCTACATCATTGTTAATGCAATGTCTTGGGATCTATGCAACCCTATAAATACTAGTACTTGGGTGCATAATTGACAACTTTTCATTCCAACACTTAGCTGAAGTCTTGTAATTTTTTTGTAGTTATTGATAGAGTGAATGCTCATAGTGTGGTGTTGAATAGCTGTACGATGTTTTTATTTGAATGAATTGTACTTAGACATAGTTCATGACCATTCATAAAGGTTGAGATTTCTTTTCATCATTGTAGAATCCACTTAGTTTTCTATATGTTTACTTAGAGTAATTTTCTTGCTTTTCTAGTTAATCATTTACCTTTTAAGCACTTTATTTTACATGTTATTAGTAAGAGGAATGGATATGATTGGTTTCGAGTGCCAAATGTAGTTATTTGGTAACCTAGTAGTGGTGTTGCTTAATTCACTTAATAATAATACCACTTGGTAATTCTAGTGATAACTACATGAGTCCAAGGCATGTACGATAAGCTAGGACCAAATATCCATTGTACCAGGTTAAGACAGATCTATGCTTTTCTAGTTAACTTGACTTAGAATTTTATCTTCAACTATGTTTAACATTAGGAGTAGTAAGAGCCTCACAACACCAGCCACTTGTATGTTTGACTAAGAGTTAAACCATACACTTGAACTTCACTAACTCGAAGTCGGAAGACAACTATCTCAAACTTAACATTAATTACTAGCATAATTACATTGTCCATTCATGGATTACAATTTAGTTGCATGCAGACACTCATGACTTCTATGGTAGAGTGTTGGAATACCTCCACTACTCATCATTATGGGATGAGGAGGTCTTCATGCACATAAGGAAATTATTTAGAGAAATGATTATAATGGATAATGCTAAAATAACCAAATCACAATTAAATGATGCAAGAATGTGAGTTAGTATGCCATTTGACACCACACTTTGAAAGTAAATATGTTTGCAAGGCTCCTATGGATAGATTCAACGAGCCATCATCATTAAAATTTCCCCAACCAACGTTGGATTTTCTTGCAATAAGGACATCTTGTAAGAGAGTAAATGGATCTTTAGGGGAAGAAGTAGATTAGAACCTAGAATAAAATACCAAGGCAAATATTGGCCTATAGCCCCAATGAGATAAAAAGGTAGCAACATGGATGCAAGCATTGCTTATGGTCACTTAAGATTAAAGCTTGTTAAGAGAAGAAAGATAGAGCACTCACGTCGTCCCCCTAAAAGGAGGATTTGGAGGTTCCTACCCCTATGGTGATAACAATGAAGCCTATGCTAGCCCATCCAAACCATTATAAGAAATTCTTAGAAGATCAAATCTTGTAGCATAATTAAAGATGCTAAATGAAGGATGGATCCTCCTGTAAGGAACTTTCATTGACGTTGATGGAGGTGGATCCAAAAGAACAACTAAGGAAAAAAATTTAGAGCACCAAGGATCAGAGTGAGGCCAAACCCCTTAAATGAAAAGAGATTAACATTGATACTATGAATTAATACTATAACACCTAACATTTTTGGATAATTGATCTACCTATTTCTTTCCTTGGGGGATGTTTTCACATGATGATGCATGTGTGTGATATGCTTGTTGGTAGATATTAGCTTGGTATATTTTATATTTAATGAATTATGGTATTTCTTATCTTGTGGACTTTATGACATGTATGAGTTAGCTAATTTTGGATTTCTTTTGATAATTATGAATTATGAAATTCTATCCAATAGTTGTGCACTAATCTGATTAATGAGTGTGGTAGGATTTCATGGAGGGTCTAGTAAGAGCATGGCATGGTTTGGCATTTGTAGCTTGGTGTGGTATATTATGTGTATTATTTAATTTTATTTTTGATTTAATTTAATTTATTTTAGGTTAATTTTTTCCTTATCTAGTCTAGAGGTACTATTAGCATGTGCAATTTTTAATTTTTAAGCATTGTGGTTATGTTATGTGGATTAGGTGAGAGAGTGTGAGAGTGTAAAAGTTATATGAGTTATGATTGTGATTAGTGGAATTATTTTTCTAGTAGCGCTCTTGTTATGGTAATTAGCCTAATTTTCCTCTATGTGATTCTTAATAAACTTTTGATAAACACCCACAACTCTTGTAATCCACATGCTTGGACATTTTCTACAAATGAGATGGAGAGGTGTTGTGGGAACCTAGAGCTTGTGGATTTTGGTTAAGTTGTACTATTGATAGATCCATTGTTATACTTTTCCATTTCTAAGTTGGATTTTTGTGCATACTTGAGATGAGTAATCTTGTCCCCTTTTCTATTTTTTGTGTTTACAATTTTTTGCATACTACATGGAATGGGTTTTGTAAATTGATTTCTTAGATTAGGTATGTGTTTTTTAGAAATTTGGGTATAGTTTTTGGTGTGAGAAGCAAAATTTTTTTAATTCAAATTTATGTTAGTAATTTTATATAATTCTTTTATGGATACATGGGTTTTCTTGATCTGTTATTTTGTTGAGCTATAATTTCTTTTACTTGACTTGGAGTTGCAAGGACATAGAAGAGTGGTTTCATAGATTAGATAGTGATTAGTAAAGTGTCCATATATTTTTCATATTTTTGAGCTAGGGAAATATCTATATCTTTCTATAATTTTCATAAAATTCTATACAATTTAAAAGAAATAAATACCTAGAAATTCATAATATGATTTGAGTTATTACCTAATATTTCTAACCTACCTAAAAACATAGAAACTTTTATGGTGCTTATTTAGGAGGCTATCTCTCTGAAAATACAAATAATATCACTCTAAAATTCTATATTTTTATTCTAATCTATAGTCTGTTTTAGATTGCAATGAAAGCACTTAAAAATATTATGTTATGATCAAGTTATAGTTTTATTTCTCTTTGTTATTTGGAATTGCATTAAATTTGGTAGCATAGATTTGAAGATGTTATCTCTTGGCCTGTAGCAAATCTTGACCAAACATTTTATTTTCATATTTTTATTTATTTTATATTTGAAACCATTTTAGAATCAGGAGAAAATTTTTAGATATCTCTAAGTTATGATCAGGTTACTATTAGTCTTTATTTCAAGTTTATTCAGAAAACATAGATTCATGGATTAATATCTCTCTTTGTATGATAGACATCTTTCTAAAATTTTAACAAAGAACAGGTATATATCTTATATTTCATATGAATCATTAATCTTTAAAAATTTGAAGTAATTCTAGAGATAAAATAGTTTTACCTAGTAGTATGACTTTAGCTTGTGATTTAATTCTAAACTTAAGTTGGATTGATGAAGGTCTTGATACCCTATGTTAAGATCAATAGTTTGGTTATGTGTGGTCATGGTTAGGATATGAAATATTAGTATTTCCATGTGTTTTCCATTTTTATTATTAGTACTTGGTTTAGTCCCCTTTCAACTTCGTTCTACTAGATTTGTGAAATTCGGTTTGTTGGCATGTTGACTTTGGCTTGAGGTTGATTGTTGAATCTTTTGGTTATGTTAGGACATGTTGGATTATTAGATATCTTGCTTTTTTGGACATGTCAAATGATGTTTTGGGTCTCCCCAATATGAAAATTTGGTTTAACATATTTGATTGATTATTAGGTGTTTGGATGATGAAGCTAACACCAAGTTATGTGGTTGGTTGGAGATGGGCTACCTAGAGATGTTTGGTGATTGAACTCGATTGGGATGCATGAGTGTGGCTTTACTTGTATGCCCCATCCTACATGAGAGGGTGATTTCATGGTTCATTGATAAATTTGTTTGATGCCTCTAGAAAATTAGAGGTGTATGTTGGTAAATGCCTCTAGTGGTAGTTTGGAAACATATGAAGTGAGTCTTAGAGACACTTATCATTTAGTTTGAGACTAATAATAAATAAATGTACATGATAATTTAATATTTGGTTTGGATACAATTTGAATTTGAAATTTGAAAAAGTACACATCAAAACTTTGATATACATTTGATACTTAGTACGGTGCATGCTAATATTCTTGATATCCTATGTTAAGATTAAAAGTTTGATTATGTATGATCATGGTTAGGATATGATATCTTGGTATTGATTTTTTTATCCATTTTTTTTGTTAGTTCTTGGTTTAGTTCCCTTTCAACTTCGTTCTACTCAAGTAAAATTGGGTTTGTTGCCATATTGACTTTGGATTAATGTTGATTGTTAAATCTTTTGATTATGTCAAGACATGTTCAATTGTTGGATCTATTGGTTGTTTAGACATGTAAAATGATGTTTTGGATCCCTCCAATATCAACAATTGGTTTTCCATGTTTTTTTTAATTTTTGGATTGTTTGGATGATGGAGTTAGCATTGAGTTGTGTGGCCAGTTGAAGATATTCTTCTTGAAGATGTTTGATAATTAATCCTTACTAGGATGAATTGGTGTGGATTTCATTGTAGGTGCCATCCTATATGAGAGGATTATTCTATGGCTCATTGGTTTTTTTGTTTAATGCCTTCAAAATATTAGAGATGAGTATTTGTAGACATCTAGCATTGGTAGTTTAATAATGTATGAAGTGAGCCTTGGAGACACTTCTTGTTTAGTTTAAGTACTGAGATCAAGATTAAAAATAGCTGAGAATATCTAAGTGGATCATGAGAAAGGTTTTCCTAAGGTCTTTATCCTGTAATTATGGACCTTTTGGTTTTGGTATGTCAAAATATTAAGAAAAATGGAAAACAAGTTTGTTTGTATATGTGTGTAGTTGTTGTGCTTACAGGATAAGAACTTGGATTAAGTGAGGTTATGGATAAGGAATGAAAGGTTCATCATGCAAAGGAAGATGAAGAAAGACATCTCTAGGAAGCACAAGGTGTCTTGGTAGAATTGGAGTGAACTCAGACAAAGACATTTTCAAAAATAACAAGACATATTTCTTAGAAAAAGATGTCTTTCATGAGGCAAAGATGTCTTTACAAAATGCATATTAAGTTAAAAAAGACATCTTTCAAAAGATAAAGACATATTCTAGGATGGAGACTTTAGAAAGACATCTTTTAGAAAACAAAGACATCCTTCCAATATTGAAGGAAAATTCAAAGAGACATCTCAAGCATGAGAAAGATGTTTCCCATAACTAGTATTGACCATTAGCTAGCTATTGCATGAGTTTTGAGATGGATTTAGAAACACGGTAGCTATAAGAAGAATTGATGTGCATTGGAAAATATGCAAGCCTTGTTATATTTATTGTACAATCATTTGTAACCATTGAATTCTTTGTTGCTCCTCACTGTATTATCATTTTGGCATTGTAAAGTGTGCTATACCTAGCTATATAAGAATTATCAAACTAAGTTGCAATTCTTCCTTGCAATTCCTATTCTTGTTGCCCTGTGGGATTGATGTGCTTGAGCTTGTTAGGGTCCTATGGAATTGAGTTGCTGGTGCTATAGTACAACACTCTAGTGTGAAGCTTAAGATTGTAAAGGTTATGGAAGCCTTGAAACCACATTTCCAAGCCTGACAAGACCTTGTAGGGTTGAGTGATTGGTGCTGCAGTACAAAAATCTAGCATAGGGCTTGATGAATATATAGGGTGTGGATCCTTAAACCACATTTTGAGATTAAAAAAGTCTAGAGGTGTGCTTGTGATTTACCCTTCGAGTGTGGAGTACCCAAGTTGGGGAACCATGTAAATTTGTGTATGTGCTTTGTTTCATAAAGGTTCGATTTGGAAAACATATTCATCATTCCCTTCTAAGTTCAACAATCCACAATTGGTATAAGAGCCTAGTACTCTTCTCTATCATCATCAACTTCAAGAGTGAAAAAATGGAGGGGAAATCTTACATAAAGAAATCCTTGTTCAACAAATTCAACTTTGCTTATTGGAAAGCTAGAATGCAATGGTTCTTTGGATCCATGGAATTTGAAGTATGGGAATCAATTTTGAAAGGCTACACTCCACTCGTCGATGACACCACTAGCATCATCAAGCCTTGCAAGAAATGTTCTCAAGAGAAAAAGGATAAGTTCATGTTTGATTCAAAAGTTAAAAATTATTTATTTTGTGCATTTAATAAATATGAATTCAATAGGGTAGCAGGATGTAAAATGATCAAAGAAATTTGGAAAACTTTAGAATCCAATTATGAGGAAACCTTCATTATTAAGCAATCAAAATTGTTAATTTTATAGAGTGAATATGATAACCTCAAGATGAGAGAAGGTGAGAAAATTAAGAATTATTTTTCTAGAGCTAATGATCTTGTTGTAGCAATTAGAGGAATAGGAAAGGATTTATTCGAAAGAAATGTGATTATTAAGATGATTAGGACTCTTCAACTTGAGTTTAGATCCAAAGTCACAACCATGGAAGAAATTAGAGACTTTTCAAATTTAAAATTTGAAGAGCATCAAAGTGCTCTCATCACTTATGAAATGAATCTCATGAGTGAAGGAACTATTCAAGAAAGGTCCATTTCCTTAAAGATTGCTTCAAAGGAGAAGGAACTCAATGAGCATGATGAGGGTAGTGAAGAGGAGATTTCCTTTTTCACCAGGAAGCTACAATGACTAATTGCTAGGAAGAATAAAAGAGCATATTCGCAAAGATTATGTTAGCCTAAAAGAGGTAAGAACTTAGATTTTTCTTCTCTAGAATGTTGGATGTGTGGAGGTAGAGGCCATTTGGCCTTCAAATGTCCTAGTAGCTTCAAGATGTAATACAAGAACAAATCCATTGAAGAAGTAAAGAAGAAAAACTTTTGTACAAGTTGGAATAATGTGGAACTGAGTGAAGAAGAAGTGGAGGAAGATGTAAACAATTCTTAGCTCATTTTCATGGCCCTCACTGATGGTGATTCATTAGATGATGAACTAAATGATGATGAGAGGTTTGATTTTTTGTGTAAAGAACTTTTGAATTTTCAAAATCTTTGTACTAAGTTAAATAAACAAGTTAAGTCTAAAGAACACAAAATATCCTTGTTAAATTTGACTATTTCCAATCTTGATAAGTAACTCTCAAACCTAAGGGCTGAGAATGAGAAGCTAACCTTATATTTAGAATAGGTCCAAGTAGAAGTTGTAGATGTTAAACTAATAAATGAATGATTAACGAAGGGAAAGGAGTCCCTTTGAATGGTACTAGGACAAGAAATAAGTCCACAAGATAAAAGTGGACTTGGATGCTACCACTAAGAAGATGTACTTGGACAACCTTCATCCCACCTAAAGGAACCTCCAAGAAATAACAACACTACATCAATGAAAGCACCTATTCAACAAAAAAATCCTCAAAGGTTTGATTCTTCTAGTCATTTTTCAATAGGAGAATTAGATGTTATTATTGCATAAGATTGGGCATAAATAATGGGAGTACAATCTAAATTTTTATCACATGAGTACATGGATATATCACAAGACCCCTTGGTTTTATCAAAGTGCACCAGGAAAGGGTTTTATGTAGGGTCACAAAGAATATTGGAAATCAACACAAAGAACCAAGGTTGTCAAAAAGGAGTGGAGAATTAAATGATAGGACCAAAAGCATTAGGATACTTTCATAAAAAACTTTGTAAGAGGAAGTCATTGGGGAAGTTTGGCTCAAAGGATATTCCTCAAAAAAGGAAATTTGTTCACTACCTTTTTGAACTCCATCACCTTTTGATAGCATGATAGGTAGGTAAAGGTAAGCTTTTCATTATGTTTTCAAGGTTTCTTAAAGACTATAGACCAATGGTAGCCTTTCAAAACCTCACCTTGAGCTTTTATGAAAGAAATCTTTCAAAAGAGAAACACATCTCTACAAAGACATCTTTGAAACAACAAATATGTATCTCTGAGTTTTCTATTAGAACAAGAAAGACGTCTTCTGTAAATGAAAGAATTTTACTATATTTTTAACATGAAAAAAAGATGTCTTTCTATTGAATAAAGCATCTCATTTTTCATTCAAGGCCCTTGTTTTCCCATAGCTAAAAAACAAAAGCCTCATTTTTATTGTATTCTTCCATAGAGATCCCACAGAGATGATTAGGGCTCCACCATTCAGAGTGAGTTTGGTAGAGATGGCCCACAAGAAGGTTTGTACATCTAGAAATCTATCCAAGAAACATGTAAGAGGAATTTTTAGCAGATGCTCAGCACAAGTTTGAATCTACAAGAACCACTACCATTGTTTCTAAGTGTTTTCTTAATTTCCCATTACATAGACAACAAGATTTGTTGGATTATTTCAAGCTTCTAAAGTGGACATCTTTCATTTCTATGAATTTTGTTGTTCCTAGAGTGTTAGTTCATGAATTCTATTGTAATATTATCATTTATAATGCTATTGTTGGAGCATTCACATTCACTTTTGGTAGGATTTTTGTTGAAGTCTCTCCTCAAATTATAAATATACTTCTGGGTATTTCTAGCACAGATGTCTTCAGGGTTTCCATGAAGTCTATGCATGACATTTACATCCATGGTATAATGCCCATATCTCATGATGAATTTTGTGATTTCTATTTGGAAGAGATATGACATTTGATAGGGGTCATATTTAGAAGAGAAAGATAACTCCTAATGCCTCCACTTTGTCACTTATTATTTTGTGTAACATAATGGTGAAGGGAGGTAGCTACAGTTATCTTCTTCCACCCCAGGGTTTTGTACTATATTGCCTACTTACAAGATCACCATTAGATCTAGGGCACATTTTTTCAAGACATTTTGAGTCTCTATGCCAACGAGAGAATCCATGGGTACCCCTACCTTATCAGCCTGTTGATTTCCAAAAGAGGTGTACCTATTCCAGAGTTGCCTTTGCTTCAAGGCAAGTGGAGTTTGAGTGAATACGCTAAGAAAAGGCATTCTTCTCACATAGTAGAAGCAAGACCCAACACCAAACCTATGAAGTAAAAGAAGGGAGCCTCTCCATAGCTAAGAAGATTAAAATCCTCCATAGCTTAGATTAGTTCTTTTCTAAAGAAACTATTTCAACCCCTTGCCCAAGCCATTACAAAGCTTAGGAGGAATGTCTCTTACTTGCCTAACAGTTTGGCTAAAGCTAGGATTTCTCCTCCCTTGAATGGGTAGGTTTTTGAGGAGGTTCCCACTCTTCCTATCTCTAATAGCTAGGAGGATGTTCTTAGTCCTCCATGCCATTCTTCAGTAGCAATACCTTCATGCACTTACAACTCAAAGATGGAGTTAGATTTTGATCTAGAGGCATCCCAACTAGTGTTCAAGGGGAGCACCATGCTTCCATGCAGTAGTTGGAGAATCATGTTCCAATCCCTTCTACTTCCATTGCTCCATCTCATGTTGATGCTCCTAGATCTTTTGAGCAACGAGCAATGGAGAACATCTTTGGGACCATGTCCCAATGGGTTCCATTTTAGCAGCCACCAACTCCACTAGCTTCCTCTAGATTTTGAGTGAAGCTTCATCCTAGGTGAACTCTAGTGTAGTGGGTTGAGTCCTCAGATGAGGACACTTAGAACTCTAGCCATCCAGGCACTAGTAGTGATGATGATGAGAAGGAGACTTATTTTCCATCTCAAGCAATGATGGATTTTGAATCTGAGGATGCTACCAAGGTGAGTGATTGAGATGTTGATAGGTTATTTGTTCTTTTCTTTTGGTTATCAAAAAAGAGAGAAAGTTTTTTGGCCTTTAGATATGTAATTTTGGAATTGTGCACATATGTGATTGATTTGTGGTCGATTGTACTTTGAGATGCTTCCAGAAAATTTGATGTAAAATAGTTTGTAGATGGTTATGGATAGATGGTGTGTTTTTTAGTTATCTCTGTGTGGTCTATTGATTTTCCTCATACTTTCCACCTGCACTTCCATGCTTATCCTCATCCCTGGCTATCATAGGAATTTCTACGTATTTATGCTTTTCATAGAATAGCTCTTATGATGATTTCTTTATATATATATATATATATATATTATATCTACAAGTTTGAGGTTTTTGGTTATGTCCATAAAGGGAAAGAAGTATTATGCATTAATTATTAGGCAGTTATTGGGACAAGGCTAATCCATTTTTTTAAGTTTTGAACATTACCAAAAATGGGAATATTGTAGAAATTTTGGCTTTGGTATGTTAAAAAATTAAGAAAAATGGAAAAAAAATTTGTTTGTATATGTGTGTAGTTATTGTGCTTGCAAGACAAGAACTTGGATTAAGCAAGGTTATGGACAAGGAACAAAGGATTCATCATGCAAAGGAAGATGAAGAAAGATGTCTCTGAAAAGTAGAAGATGTATTGGTAGAATTAGAGTGAACTTAGACAAAGATGTCTTCAAGAATTGCAAGACATCTTTCTAAAAAAAGACATCTTCCATGAGGCAAAGATGTCTTTGTAGAATGTAGACGAAGTTCAGAAAGATATCTTTCAAAAGACAAAGGTATCTTCCAAGATGGAGATTTTAGAAAAATATCTTTCATGAAACAAAGAAATTTTCCTGGTATTAAAGGAAAATTTAAAGAGGTATCTTAGGGATGAAAAAGATGTCTCCCACAATCGGTATTGACCATTAGCTAGCCATTGCATGAGTTTTGAGATGAATTTAGAAACACAGTAGCCAAAAGAAGACTTAATGTGCATTGGAAAATATGGAAGCCTTGTTATATTTATTATACAATCATTTGTAATCATTGAAATCTATGTTGCTCCCCATTGTATTATCATTTTGGCATTGTGAATCATGATGTACCTAACTGTACAAGGATCAACAAACTAAGTTGCAATTCTTCTTGTAATTCTTGTTCTTGTTACCTTGTGGAGTTTATGTGTTTAAGCTTGTCAGGATATTGCAAGATTGAGTTGTTGGTGTTGTGGTATAAAAATTTGATGTAGAGCTTAAGATTGTAAAGGTTGTGGAAGCCTTGAAACCACATTTCCAAGCCTAATGGGACCTTGCGGGGTTGAGTGATTGGTGCTGTGGTACAACACTTTGGAGTAGGATGTAAAGACTATATAGGGTGTGAACCCTTCAACCAGATTTTTAGAGCAAAAAAATTTGGAGGTGTGCTTGTGATCTACCCTTTGAGTGTGGAGTACCCAAGTAGGGGAACCATGTAAATTCATGTGTGTGATTTGTTTCATAAAAGTTCAATTTGGGGAACTTATTCATCCCCCCCTTCTAAGTTCAATGATCCATAGTAATTTCTAAATGTTGATTATGTTGCATGTTTTGGTGTGTGATGTGCATGAGAGATGGAAGAAAGATGTCATGAGAGTGATGTGCATCTATGTCATTAATTGTATGTGTGATATTGACCATTTTAGCTCTCTATGTATGATTAGATCTAGTCCTATAATGGAAGAGATTTGCATTGATTATGCCTTGTGTTGAAGTCAATCATGCATGTGGTTATAAAGCCTCATGTTCTACATTATCATTGTGTGTGTAAGTATTTTGGTTATGTGGATTGAGTTCCATTGTATTTGTAATCTTCTTTTACTTAATAGAAGATAGCTAATTTTCTTGTTTACTAGAAACTATTTGGTATATCTAGATTTGGTTTATTTTAAAGAGTTAAAGCAAATCATAGTGACCTTGCTCTAACAACACTAATTACAAGAGGAACTAATCAAAAACCATGAAGGGTCAATGAAGGCATACTAGCAAGGTGCTTAGAGTGCTAAGAGGATAGGGAAGTAGGGGAAAAGTAGTGCTTGTGAGTTCTTAGAGTAATGAAAAACTTTACATGTGAATCATTTTCAAAGACTAAAGTTGTCTTGATCACATTGTGGTTGTCAAGGAGAGGAGAGGACACATGGAAAGGGAGGGAAAAGTAGTAGTGAGTTAGGAAAAAATAGAGGGTTAGGCTTAGAGGATAGGGATGAAGGGGGATCTTGTTTGCTTAAAAAACCAAAAGTGCAAATGCAAGAAGAGTCAAATAAGATATTAGCAAAAGAGTGATAAGCCCCATGTATGCTTGATGAACCATATGAGTAGCCCAAAATGTGAAATCCAAGGAATTCACGACTTAGCATTGATGTGAAGCTCTATGTTAATCACATCTAAAACATCACCAAACTTGAAGAAGCATAGAAATCTAAAATATAATTCAATTAGAATAGAAAATTTAACATTAAGCATAAGGTACCAAATGATCTATCAAATGAGATCTTCCTAAATCACTAGTAACTGCTCATTATAAAAAGTGTTATTCTGTTTGACAAGAATGGGTGCACTATTGAAAAAGTATTGAATCACTAAAAAAATCTATCATATATCCCTTAAAATAGATAGATTGAAATTCAAAAGACCTATGGAAATAGCCAAAAAATCAAGAAAATATTGACCTAGATGTTGTTTATGAAAAACCTTTCATCTTGTCATAAGGTCAAAACCTACAAAACCCACCATGTAGGATAAGACTAGAGGCTCGTTAAATAATGATGAATCATCATTGGGCTATGTTGATGGATATGCATTGATGCATCCCCATCAATGCATGATCTGATGCATCGATGCATATGTGTTGATGTGGAATTTGAGTCTACCTATATAAATGCATGTACCCATTGCATTTATGACATCGGTTAGTCAATCGCTTAGCTAAGTTTTTGCAATTTATTTCTGTAAAAGTTAGAATATTTTCTAAGTACCTATAGTAGGAGTTAAGGATTGTATGGATCATTATTTGAGCACCAATGTACTTGGACACATTGATTGATGATAATAAAGACAAGATTCTTAATATACCATGCAATGCTTGGAAATAGATTAATGTTTACTTTTATGCAATTTATTATTCATGCACTTTACTTCTATGTTCCTAGTTAAATAAATAAATCTAATTAATATACATAAGTATGACCACCTCAAGCATAATGTTAATGCTTGCTAATCCCAATAGTGCTATCACTTGGTAACCTAGTAATAGTGCCTATTCAGTTGAGGCCATCTCAGAGGCCCTCTAGTTTCTTGAGACCGAGGCAACCTTGGTAGAGACTTCAATGCAAGTTGACCCAAACATTAAGAGGAAATGGATTCAATAGTGCTATGGAGTGAATTGTAAGGAGTAAAGTGCACTCACAAAGGCAAAGAGGGCCTATTTTAAGATTGTAGCCTATCACCTCAATCCAACGATGAGGCTAAGCAAGATTACAACCTTCTCTACTTGTGTGTGTGCCACTCTAAGTGATAAATTTCCAGTTAACCTCCCATAGCTCATATTCTTGGAGATTGAGAAAAGGTTCAAAGAGAATGAGCATGGGATGAAGACACTCCCATTTTCATGCCTCATCAAAAAAATTATGCAAAGGTAGGATATGATAAAGGACAATGTGCCTACCAAGTTGCAAGAAGATGAGTAGCCACCACCACCACTAACTCAAGAAAAAATGTTGAAGGCTCATGGTGTCATCAAGCATATGTAGAAGCTTTATGAGAAACTCCTATAGCAATAGTAGGAAAGATTGAGTGGTGGGGAACCATTAGTCTATTGGCTAGCTTTAAGCCATTTCAATGAGATCACTTGAATAATAAGCTAGTTCGAGGATACTACATCATTGTTCTTTGCCCAAAGTATGCATGTGCCTACAAGATCAAAGTTGAGCATCCTAGAGGTAATAGTGTCCATTCTAGGATAACAAAAATTCCTAAAGATATTTGGGAATTTCATCACTTTTTTGATAAGCCTAGAGGAGGCTGAGGGGGTAACTAACTTGGTGATGCAGCACCATAGACAAGAGATAGTAGTAGAGATGCTGGTCGACCATTTGGTAGAGGCATTAAATGCTCTATGGTTACCATGCTAGGCATTATTGCACTCAAAGATGTGCAAATGTCGATAAGAGAAAGTTAAAGACTAAGTGTAACCTAGCACAAGGAGGTGTTAGATCAACTAGTGGGAATTAGGCAACCACTTTTGAAGATCTTTGATCTTCCAAAAAACATCACTACTACCTAGTCAGAGCTACTAAAAGCTAAGGGTAAGATCCTCATCGCAAACGTCCAACTTGAGGCAAATACAACTAAAAATTGATGGTTGGTTGCCAAAGTTGTAGAATTGAGGGTCCCTCTTAGCCAATCCCACCATTCTTAGCCAAGAAATGACAAGATATGAAGCTTTCTTATAGCTTCAAAATGAACTTAAGGGAGCTAAGAATGTAAAGAAGGAAGTAGTCTTCAATGTGTCATTATCAAAGGCCATGAGCTTCAACACCAATAAGGACTTGTTGCAAGTCCACAAGGAGAACCTAGCTCTAATGATGTACACTCATCGTATGTAGAATGTTGACACACAAAAAGATCACATGGTGGAATTTATGCAATAGCATTAGGAGTATCTTTCCAAGATGAATATGGATGTGTAAAGGTTGGTTGCTGAGAATTGTAATCTCTCAATGGAGGAAGTCCATGCTCTTCATCAAAAATTAATCATTGAGATAGTCACCTAGAAGAATGAGGTTCTGAAGTTTGAATGAGTTAAAAATCACTACAGGGACTAGGTTGGGCTTCTCAAAGAAGTAAATAAGAAAGAAAACCAATTTGCCAAGATGAATATGAAGGTGGCTCTCTAGTAACTCCAACAAAGAGGCAATGTGTGGCAACCCATCTTTGATGGGTTAAATACCTACAAAAAAGCTAAAATACATCTGAAGGAGTTACAAACTAAGGAGATGATAGAATATATGGAGTTAGCTAACCTCTAATATACAAACTTGGCAATGTTGACTATCGAAAGGCTATGGTCAAAACTAAAGAAACAAGTGGCCAACTCATACCTCCTGAATGAGGCAGAGTTCAAGCACCATAAAGACACAAAGCAAAAGTTCGAAATAGCTAATGCCAAACTTGAAGTTCTTTGAACCTATTTCAAAAATCAATGATTAGTAGTAGAGAACTTGACCAAAAGAATAAGCAATTATCATAAATTGCAAAACCTCATCAGGGTGTTTGACATTAAATGTAAACAATTCATTGCCTAGTTTGTAAATGTCAAGAAGTTGTTCCTAACCATGCCTTGTCCATGGGATGTTCCTATACTAGCTCATTTCAGTGATGCTACCTGGAATGTGTATGATCCCTAGGGTAAGGATGAGAAGATGAAGGCACTGTTGGATGCCTTTTGTCTTCCCCTAGAAGTAGTAGCTACAATAGGATAGCCATAGAATCAACCTCAACCACCATTGCCATAGGCTTTAGAGGTTGGACAAGGTTCTTTAGCATCCTAAGAGTCTCCACCTCCTAGCACTATCTAATCTTCTTTTCATCTTTGGCCATTAGAGGATTTTCAACTATCCGTTTTTGAAAAGGATGTTTAATTTTATTGTTCTGAACATCCATTTTTATAATCATTGTAAATCTGTACAATTGCGCACTTAGAGTTAATTAGTTAGTGGGTCTATCTATTTGTCTATGATTCCCTACCTTCCCAAATTTTTTAAAAAGTTCAATCCTTCTTTTGTTCACTTAAGGATGATTTTTGAGTCAGTTATAAGGGTATGATGAATCATTGTTATGCTATGTCAATGGGCATGCATCAACACATCCCCTTCAATGTATCCTCATTGATGCATTTCCATTGACACATCCTCGTCGACACATGATTTGATGCATCAACATGGCATCTGAGTCTACCTATATAAATACATGTACCCATAGCATTTATGGCATCGATTATTCCATAGCTTAGTTGAGTTCTTGTAGTTTCTTCTTGCAAAAGTTAAAATATTTTCTAGGTTCCCACAACAGGAGTCAAGGATTGTATGGATTATTATTTGAGCACCAATGTACTTGGACACATTAATGTGATGATAATAAAGATGAGATTCTTGATATATGTTGTAACACTTTGAAATAGATTAAATTTTATTTTTATGCAATTTATTATTCATGCACTTTACTTACATGTTCATAGTTAATTAAATACATATAATTAATACACATAAGTATGACTACCTTGAGCATAGCGTTAATGCTTAGTAATCCTAGCAGTGCTATCACTTCATAACTTAGTAGCATTGTAATGCATTTAGGATGTGTACAAAAGATGAAATTGAATACTTATGTTAGGATGTAGGCTAATACATTAGTTAGTCACTTAGATTAATACTTCATTAATTACTTTGTTCCATGCTTAGGATAATTAGATAAAAAATTAAAATTAATACAAATCATGTGCCTTGGATCCACTTAACCAGATCATTAGTGAATGCTTGTGATTCATATGGTTGGATGTAGGGTCTACTCACTCATCAAATAGTATGCCCACCCTACACTCTCAACAAGAGGAAGGACAATAGAGACATGAAGGTTACCATGAGTAGTAGGCTCATGTCTTTGGTATTTACTCATATGAAGCAAAGCCATGTCCTAGTAGCACACATCCTCCTAATATTAAAAGTTGGCCAATACCTTGCTTACCCTTTTATAGGAGAAGTTTAGAGCATTTACTCAAAAGATCCTAGCATTATGTTAGAATTAAATTTTTCAAACAACCTCAATGCATAATGAAATGTCATGCAAATAACTATTCATGATATGTCTTGATAAGATCAATTCCCAATAATGATTCTAGTTGATGCTAATCCACATGCAAAGGATAAGATAGATAGACTTGTCATAATTGAATATGATAAAAAAATGTGCTATTAATTCTATATTTTAATAGCACACAATGAATCAAGAGGCTAATGAGATACCTTAATGCTAAAGCTTGTCTTATGTGAATGGAACATTATGAGCTATAAGCTAAATAAAGAATCAAACTTTGGGCTGGTAGTGAAACTTCCAAATGTGCTTCCAACTCCTAATAGCTTCAAAAAATTGATGGTAAAGGTCTAAGATCCATTGCTTCTAATTAGAAACATGGAAGATCAATAAATCTAAAGGATTAAAAATAGGAAGATGATGTTTGTTGTGAAGCTTTACAATACTATTGAATTGAGTCAATATGTCTTTGAGAAAAATATTGTCAAGGTAGCACCAAGTTCCATTAACAATCTAACTACTAAAAAGAGTAAGAGAGCTACCTTTACATAACTACATGACTTGGGGGAAGGCATTTCCAATATGTTTAGAGGTAAATATTTAAATTACAAGAGCCATAATTAATACATCTCTTGGTCCAAAGGACCAACTTCCAAGTGATTGCAAGAACATCCAACCTTACTTAATGGTCTTCCAAACCTTTGAAAACCATGGAACTTCATTCCAAATGTTTGGATAACTATTCAACATGCATTGAACCCATGGTTTGATTATACATAACCAAACATCCTAAGTAAGTTTAGCTACTAAGATAAGAGCGTATGCATTGAAATCCCAAAGACCACATCCCTTAGCTAAGAAAAGAGCTGCAAATTTATGCTAAGTAATCAAATGAAATCATGATTGTTTCTTAGACCTAGTCTAAAAGAAGTTGTGAATAATATCATTAATCTAGGAGACAAATAATTTGAACAAGCAATGACCATTGTATTATAAATGGATATGCTAGATAGTACAATCTTTCCTAGAGTCAATTTTCATGCTAATGATAAGAACATCCTTTTCCATGAAGCTAGTCTTTTTTGAAATTTATTAAGGGCATTTTCCTAGCATGAAATAGACTTTTAGCCAAGGAAAAATGGTTCTTCTAGGTTTGTAGTGGAAAGAGAGCCCCTTTGACAAGTAGCAAGAGTTTCCAACATCTAACCATACAAGTTACAAAAATACATACATGACTAGGTCATAATCCATTGATGGGACAACATGCACACTAGCATTTTAATAGTAAGTTCATAATTTTTGTATAGTTTAACTCTTTTTAAGGCATATGATCAAATTATGTTGATTGGCTAAAGCCTTACTAAATTAAGACATTGTAAAATCAATGTAAAGTCTATTGACTAAAAGACAATGGAAATAAAAAGCTATCTAGTATAATAATGAAAAGCAACCAATGTTGATTTACCACACACATGTAGGCTAGTACAATTGTCACTAGGATTAGAAAGTAACTTACTACTAAGAGAATCAAGTAAAGTCACTATAAGATTACAAACAATTATACTTATGCACACAAATCAATCATACTTATTTTACCACATGACTAATAAACATAGGAAATGTAATAAACATTGAAGAAGTAATTAACATAAAATGTAAATCTAATCCATGTGATATGCTATAATGATGAAAAATAATCTCGATCTTTAATGTCAAATATAAAATGTAGCTAAGCACAAATCACTGAAATAAAGATGGTGTACCATTGTTTATCATCACACTACAAGCACACACAACTAACTCTAAATTTGCAAAATAAAACTACAAGAATGCAATTGATGGTTCAACCAAAAGGTAACTTTGATATGAAAATGGACTTATGTTTATAGGCATGACCATAGCCCACTATATCAAATCTATGATATCGTAGAATAGGTTATGATATCACAACTACAATATCATGATCATTACATTAAACTTTTATTTATCATACCTGCACAACTAACTAAAAAATCATCCTTGAGTTAAAACAAAAGGAGGATAACATTCTTCCAAAATTATGGGTTCATATATACATAAAAGCATACTTCCTACAAATAATGGCTATTGACTAACTCTAAGTGCTACATCTTAATTTCAGTGAGTAACAAAAATTTCATGTGAAACATGATTGGAAAATATTGATAATAACATAAGATAAAAAATAGATTAAGCATGATGAGTCTTCAAAATTACTGATGTAGATCTCCATGTGATGTCTTGTGGTGGTGGCTCTTACTCCATCAATGATTCTTGAGGGCTGCTTTCCTAATCCTATCAGCTTTTTTATGTGAAAATGATTTGGAAAAGCTCTTAAATTTTCCTCTTCCATACTAGGATTATTATCTATTCATGTCAAATTTGTAAGGCTTGTTGTTATGGGCACTTCCAATGACATGAAGACTATGAAAAAAATTCATTGGCCTTTACATACCATGTTGCCAATGGGTTCCCCTCAATCTCAAAGCCTTCATAAATTTTTACAAATTTAACAATCATTCATTTTATTCACCAAGTTTTTTGCTACATCCTTTTAGTCATGGTAACTAGCCTTTACCACCTAAAGTTCTAAATTAGAAATATGGAGTTTTTGTTGCATCTTATTTTGGTTCTTAAACATTTTTACATATAAAAAATACATTGTTGCTAGTTTATATTCTAATTCATTCATAGGTCTTGCTATAGTTAACATTGAAACACCACAAAAATTTTGCGCTCTGGCATCTTGATCACAAATTTGGCTTAGTGTCAAAATGATGGCACTTTGCCTAAAGTTTTCTAATTGTTGAGACTACACTCTGTACACCCTTGGACTACGCTTCAAAGCACAGTTAGAGTGTAGTCAATACAACTACCAGTTTTGTCAAATTTTATTAAGTGTCAAAATAGTGACATAAGCTACAGAATTTTCTAAGTGTCATGACTATGCTCTCACCATTGGGACTATGATCTAGAGTGTAGTTAGTCCTAGATGCCAAAATTTTGTAATTATTAGGAGTACACCTCCTAACTATGCTCTAGAGCATAGTCAATGTAGTCATCTCAGGCACTAGATTTTGCATATATTTTTTTAAAGTGTTGAGCCTACACTTGCTACGCTTGGAAGCATAGTTAGCCTCCCTTGATGCATAGTCAACACTTAGCCACACCTTGCCAAATTTTGCTAGTTTTCGACTAGATTTTGCCTAAGTTTGGGATTACGCTCTCACTACACTTAGAGTGTAGTTAGAGCATAGTTGGCAAGAATAGCCTCCAAAGGCCCACACACCTCAGCATTAGCATCTGCATCAGCTCTAGCATCATCCCCCCTTTCCCAAAAATTGTAACTACACTCTAGAGTGTAGACCCAGAGCATAGTCTCCAAAAGTTTCATTTTTTGGCATTGTTTGCATTTTTTATATACCTTGCAGTCTTCTCCATATAGTTGGGTAGTGTAGTCATAGTCCCTTAGCTTCACACACTCCATTGGAGTAATGACATCATTGAGGACCATTTGCAACACCGAAGAGCCTAACACGAGAGCGTAGTTGGAGTGAGCATAGTCCCAACTACCTTAGAGTGTAGTCCCACCTACCACTTTGCCAAGTGGCACCTGATCCACATTTTGGGCTAACCCTAGCCCTATAAATACCCCTACGCCCCAACATTTTAGGGGGTTGGCATTTTGGCATTTTGGGTAAGCTTCCATTTTCACTGGTTGGCACTTTTGCATTTTCGTCATTTTGGCATTTGCATTTTGTCATCTTGGCACTTAGCTTCATGGGAAAATAAGACCTAGAGCACACCACACCAGTAGAGAGGTAGAGTTGCACATCATGACCTACTACAGCCCCACCACACTCCTGTAGAACACTGCATGACACATTGCGGTAGCCAACTTGACAGGCATGGTACACCATGGTGAGCACCAGACTTCATGGCTCAACACCACCAAGATTGTGAATATGCTCCCACTATGCTTGTTGTACACCACATACCTTATAAACCCATTTTGGAGTTAACTATGCTCCCATTTGTGGTAGTGTTTCATTTGTCTCTCTTGTTCCTTTTATTTTTTGCATTTTTTTGCATCTTTCCCATGTAGTCACATTGTACTATGCTTGGGTAGTAGTCTCCATGGGTTCACACCCTCATTTTGGCTGAAACTCTTGACTATGCTTACCCCCATTTCATGACTACACTTTGCACTTTGCATCATGGATAATGCTCAACACTTAGGATTGTTCACACCCATTCACATTGGCATTTCAACTAACCACGCTAGCACCTATTTGCAGGCATCACCCTAGCTACCAATGGTAAAGTCCCTGTTCGATTGAAAAGATTATCTAGGATGCTCTACCTCCATTTTCTAGCAAGGCCCTCATGCAAAGGTAGGGTTAAGGCTATGCAGCCATTGATCCCTTGGTGATTCTAGCTATCGACATTTTCGATCGCTATAGTTTCCTAGTGCTAGAGGGAGGGCAGTGCCATTTCCTTCTTTGGATTTAGCTATGGTTGTATTTTCATGCTCTCTACACCCTTGTTGATTTAGATTGGACCTCATTGTCAGTCTCCCTGAGACCCTGCATGGCAACCCAAACTACACCATTCTCCAGTTTTTTCTAAGTCTTTGTTCTTTAAGCATAGGGAGTGTAGTTGGTGGAGAGCATAGTTGGTATGGAGTATAGTCTCCATACTTAGCATTTCTTCTACATTTTCATACTAAGCCATTTTTCTACATTTTCATAATTAGCCAAATTTCTATAGTTTTACACTTAGTCATTTCCTTAAAGATTCTAGACTTAGTCAATTTTTTGCATCTCTAGGGTTAGCCATTTCTTTTTTGCAAAGATCAACTCTCACAACTTGATTTGTAAACATGAATCTAGATCAACCTTCCACATCGACATCTAACAAATTTGACACCTTTATGATCCATCCAAAGCATGTTGTACTAATCCACCAATAATATAATTTTGTTTATGCAAAAATCCAAGCAGGATTACTCATGGATTTCCTTGACTTAAAGGCAAAAAAAAAAAAAACTACAAATGAGTCCATCGAGATGGACAAGAGTACAACCCTACCTTGTTTGACATAATCTCACTCACAGAGTCCTATCACCAGTTGTTGTCCTAACTCATTCATGCAAATCAACATGACATAGGGATAACCTATGAGGAAGCCTCATAGGAGGAAGAAGATGAGTTTGGGGCCTGCTCCAAACATGAGAGCCCTCTTTACACCGTCTTTCAACAACCACTCCCCAGTATGGCCCCTCCTTGATTTGGTTCACTCATCCTCTCTAAGATGGTGACCATGCTAGTTCATCCTTCATTGTAAGAAACCGTTGCATCTATCCAACCCTACACTAATGTAGGGGCCACCTCCTAGCCCCAAATGATTTAGGCATCCTATGTCCTACCTGTCTCATTGGCATCCTTAGCATCTATCCAATCCACACATGTGTGCCCTACCTCAATCACTACAACCATCACTTAGCCAATGCATTAATTGCATTCATCTGCTATGACATTAAACTGGCATACTTTTCAAACAACTATCTAGCCCTACATCATGCAACCAACACAAGCCTAGTCAACGGAACTAGTTGGCACATCTTGAAGCTTGGATTAGGCATTACAACTAATCCAAAGTTTGATGGAGGAGATCAACTAGCTTAAAGCCTCCTCCTCCTACACTATCAAGGTGGTGGACTTCTACTAGGATGACCTGATAAGTCCCATAGTACCACCTCTAACTCTCCCAACTAGGGTCTTGTTGCCTAAACTTACTAAGCATAATGGTGAGGGGGATCCCAATGTGAACTTAGTTACATTTAGGTCTAAGTGCCTACTCCTAAAAGCTTGGCTACACGCTATCATGCATGTCTACCCCATGTCGCTAACTAGTAAAGCCCTAGATTGGTATTGTGCATTACCGAGGGCCTCTATCTCCTCTCTATAGGATCTCCTAAGCTAGTTTGTGATGCACTTTAGGTAGAACTTAAAGCATGAAGTGATCCTTGACCAACTCATGTAGGTTAAGAAGGGGCCCCTAGAGCCCATGCGTAAGTTCATCCAACGTTGGAGCATCTTGTTACAAGAAATATGAGAGCGCAACATGGAGATGCATCTTTTGGCCATCTTCAAGGGTGTAGTTAATGATCTTATCAAGTCAAAACTATACTAATTGGACTTTAAGTCTCTTAGCCAAGCGTTTGCGCAAGGTAGCAATGACCTAGCCTATGTGGCCTATTGAAACTAGCATGCAAGAAAGCAAAATGCAATAGTGGAAATGATAGCCATAAACATAAAAGTAGCCGACCATAGGCTAATGGCTAAGTAGTCCAAAGCCCTAATACACAAAGTTGCTAACTTTGGCAACCAAGAAACCAACCCACCTACATTGGCAGGGGCAATAGCGCAAGCCACTCCAAGGTCCAACTTTGAGTGCAAGGACTACTCAAAGTATACACTACTACCAATGAAACCCTCTGAGATACTAGAACAACTCTTGAAAGCTAGGAAAGCAAGTGTTAGAGAATGCCCACCAACATCATGATAGGTACTATGAACTACTAAGGAATCGTACCTCAGTAGTACTAAATGATCCCTTAGTCTTGCAACACTTCAAGTTGGACCAATTCTATCATTACCACCAGATGTTTGGTTATAGTATGGACTTCTATCAGGCTTTGTAGAATGATTTGCAAAGAATGATAGAAAGAGGCCAAATGGTGCTTAATGTAGCAACCTAGCCCAACATGGATGATGCCACCTATGTCATTAACACCATTAGTGTGGGTGGAAAGTCAACACTTGTAAAGTAGCCTTTCATGGTCTAAGTGCCTCCTAGTAGTGCAAAGATTTCCTTAGCCTCCACAAGCAAGAGGCCTTCCTTTGTTATCAAAGTGCCACCTTAGGCACCCATAATACCCTTCATGGTCAGGGTCCCACAACACTCATCCACTAAGATGTTAAATTAACAACAATCATCTACTACTACATTAAATTGGCATACCATGACAGCGATTTCTAAACTGCCGTTTGTTGTTAAGGTGACACAATGAGCTAGCCCACAACATTCTTCCACTAAGATGTTAAACTAGCATGTTGTAGTAACAACTCCTAAGTAAATGTTTATCATTAGGATGCCACAATGTGTTAGCTCTTCACCTACCGAAATCTTCGTAGTGGGAAACATATCAATCCCTTCTCCTCCAAGGGTTGACCATGTTGGCAACATGGGTAGATCCACCAAATAACAATGTAAGAGGCTAAATGAGTGCATCGCAAATGAAATAGCTAGGCAACAATGAGACCAAAGAGTGCTTGGTCCACCTAAGCTAGTCTCTATCCTTGCAACCCATATGGACAAAACAATTGAAAAGGCCACAACCAATAAAGCAAAACTACCCACTGAGGCCCCCAAGTAGGCCAAGTAAGCTAAGCCTTAGTCCCCTCCATGAGAGATTTGTCTCTCAAGCTACATGGAGGAGGTCAAGGATAATACAACGACTGATGACAAGGAATTTGTGGTTGCACTAACCTAGGTGAAATAAACACTCAAGAAGAAAAACACAACACTAAGCTTGTATGACTTGGTCATAACCTCATCTACGCACCGCCAAGCACTAGCTGAATGTCAACCTCCATTCCTATCACATAGGACATCCTTGTAGATGAGAACACCATCTATGTAGCAATGTTTCCCTCAACATCATAGGAATTAGGTTCAACATCCCTAGCCTTTCACAATGAGGCAATCAAGGTTAACCCCGAATAAGGGGAGGTCACAAAAACTCCATTATCTATTAGCATAAGTGTTGGATAGTGCACCATTCATAGGGTGCATGTCAATGATGGTGCAACAAAAAATGTAGTTCCGTACACCATCGTAGATAAGCTAGGTCTCATGGATGAGATGAAGCCAACTAAAACCTTGTGTCTAAAATCCTTTAATGAATCACATATCACCATCAAGGGTACCATCAACATAGCCTTCATGGTAGGGGAGCAATTCCCCACCTCTACAAATTTCACCATCATAGAGGAAATTTCAGGCTTCAACTTGCTTCTAAGTAGGCCTTGGCTAGCTCAACTATGGATTGTCTCCTCTCCTATCTACCAAGAATTCCACCTTGCATATGAAGGTGGTCAAGTTATCATCCATGATGATAATGCCTCCCCTCTGGCTATCCACAACATAGACATGGGACAAGTGTTAGCGGTGGAGTTTCTTGGTGATGTACCTATGACAATCAACGCAACTTCTAAAGCTAACACACTCGAATGAGTGGTTGAAGACAACAACCTTCTAGTGAATCCTAGGCCCTACATGCCCCCTAATCCATGCTTGATTAGGAAGCAACAACCTTGGTTGAAAACACACTAGGTGACTTCCTACCCTTTGGTACTACACACCATGGCATTTTTAACTTTTGCTTGCATTGTACTTGTTAACACATTTACGTTAAGCCTGCTTACTTAGCTTATGCATCCTTTCATTTTACTCATGAATTTTTTCTTTGTTTGTTTATGCATTCATCTACTTAGCTTACGCATTTGAAAAAACATCAAAAGCATAAAATATCATGAAAACTAAAACTACAAAAAACACATGGCCTGAAAAGGCCTTGAACTAGCATCGTGACATACCATGACCTTAAATTGACAACATTCCTTGTAGCTTTCCATGGTCTTAAATTGGCAATTTATGACCCAAAATGACCCTAAAACTATTAACCCCTTTGTAGTGTCCCAAAAGGCCTTAAACTAGCATATGGCTTACCATGGCCTTAAACTAGCACCTTTGGCCTGCCATGGCCTTAAATTGGCATTGTACAGCCTACCATGGCCTTAAACTAGTACTGTATGATTGACCATGGTCTTAAATTAGTAGCACATGGTCTGAAATGGCCTTAAACTAGCATTGCAGCCTAGAACGGCCCAAAAGTATTACTTTTTGCATTTCTTACTCTTCATTTGTGCACATTAACTTCTTTCAAATAGGTGCCACTTGAGATTGCTTTTCTAGTTGATTTTTAAAAGATCTTACAAGAACATAGCATGGCTACACATATAGCATCATACCTCATGAAGAAAGATAAGCACTTGTTCGCTATGACATTAAACTAGCACAAATAGTCTGCTATGACTATAAATTGGCATAGTTTGTTTGCCATGATGCTAAAACTAGCATAGCTTGTTCTTGGGTCATGATGTTAAACTAGCACAATAGCATGCCCACCATGACGTTAAACTGGCACATAGTAGTTTGCTAGGACTATAAACTAGCCCACCATGATTTGTTAGGATCTTAAACTGGGTTCATGATTTGCCAGGATCTTAAATTGACATTTTTCTAATTTTTGGATCACCCGCAATCGATGTGGCCTTTAGAGCACTCGTAGCATCATCACACTGATAGTTTCAATGGCTTCTTGAGTAGTTGCAACTTGTTTAGCTTTTGATGCATTTGTAGCATCTTCACATTCTGTTATTTGACTTGCATTTCATGTTTGTGGTTTTCTTGTCTCCTTGGAGTTGTGTCTACAAGACAAAGCCCTAGAGGTGGTCATGCAGAGGTGCATCTCATCATAGTGGAAAGTCATCATATTTCCCTGATGTACATGATTGGGCTAATTAAGTCACTCAATAGTGCACATCCCCCTCATCCCATTATAGCTTATGCATGTCCCTACATTATAGTCTATGCACATCCATTCCTGCATTCCAATACTCTCTCACATTCCCTTACATTTCCCTTGCATGCAAACCCCTTTGATGCATACAAACTATAATGCACATGGCATACTCTCTTCCTATCAATCCTAGAGCCCATGGTGGATGTAATGCAAATCTTCCCATGGGAAGCCTTCGTGGGATGGTCAAAGCCCAAACAGATGTAACAAAACTCATCCTAGTGAGGAAACACCTATCCTACAAATGTGACATGGTTGCATCAAAGGAAAGCCCATTAGGTGGCACATAATTCAATTGATGGAAAGCATCCTGCAGCTAGCATTTCATAATGTGTAGAACCCAACGTAGGTTCACCTCATAGTAAAAAAAAAAGAAAAAGAAAAAAGAATGGGGAAAATCACATCCCCAAGCAAATTGAAAATGTTGTAATTTCACAACTAGTCCAGCCTTCAATCCACCTTGAATCTCTCATGAGCACTTTGATGAGAGGTCAATGTTTTAGGGGCAAGCCATCTTCATGCCATGGTTACTATCAGCCATGCTGACTTTGCAACTTGCATCATTACACATCTTTTTTGCATTGCATCTCCCACTTTATCCTTAGTGCATTGCCTACACCCTTTACCCTTAGCATACCCTTATCCATAGCACTCTTGAACATGGCAGATTGACATCCAATTAGGTACCGATGAGTGATGTTGGTGCCATGATTTCTATGGTGTTTTGTGTTCTTTTTCAACATCTCTTAGGCCACTCCTTTAGACATCAACAAAGAGGGACCAATGAAATATCACAAAAATTTTGGGCTTCGACGTCTCGACCATAAATTTAGCTAAGTGTTAGAATGATGGCACTTTGCCCAAACTTTTTCAAGTGTTGAGACTACACTCTGTACACCCCTTAACTACACTCTAGAGCATAGTCAACACAACTACCAGTTTTGCCAAATTTTTCTAAGTGTCAAAATAATGACACAAGCTGTAGAATTTTCTAAGTGTCTAGACTACACTCTTACCACTAGGACTACCCTCTAGAGTGTAATTAGCCTTGGATGCTAGAATTTTCTAACTGTTGGGACTACACCTTCCAACTATGCTCTAGAGCATAGTCACCTCAAGCACTAGATTTTCCATAGATTTCTCTAAGTGTTGAGCCTATGATCACTATGCTTAAAAGTGTAGTTATCCTCCCCTGGAGCGTAGTCAACACTTAGCTAAATTTTGCCAGTTTTCAACTAGATTTTGCCTATGTATGGGACTATGCTCTCACTATGCTCTAGAGTGTAGTTAGAGTGTAGTTGGTAAGAACAACATCCAAAGGCCCCCACACCTCAACATCAGCATGTACATCAACTCTAGCACCTCTCCAGTAGCAACATTTTTCATTTTTGCATCCCCCTTTTCCAAAAAATTGTAACTACACTCTAAAGTGTAGACCTAGAGTGTGGTTTCCAAAATTTGCATTTTTTGGCATTGTTTGCATCTTTTCAGGGTACTTTACGATCTTCTCCATGTAGCTAGGTAATCACTCACCAGAGCAACGACATCACTCAACACCATTTGCAACACCATAAAGCCTAACACTAGAGCGTAGTTGGGGTGAGCATAGTCCCACCTACCACTCTACCATGTGGTGCCCGATCCACATTTTGGGCTAAACCTAGCCCTATATATACCCCTACGCCCCAATGTTTTAGGGGGTTGGCATTGGCATTTGGGATTAGCTTCCATTTTCACTGGTTGGCACTTTTGCATTTTCTGAATTTGCATTTTGACATCTTGGCACTTAGCTTCATGGGTAAAAAAGACCTAGAGCACACCACACTGGCAGAGAGGCAGAGTTGCACACCACAACCCACTATAGCCTTGTTCCATCCCTGAAAAACATCGCATAGTATACTATAGTGGGAAACCCAATAGGAATGGTACACCATGACAAGCACTAGACTTCATGGCCTGACACCACTGAGACTATGACTATGCTCCCACTACACCTGTTGTATATTGCATACCTTCTGAACCCCTTTTGGAGTTAACTACTTTTCCATTTGGATTAGTGTTTCATTTCTCTCTCTTTTTTCTTGAATTTTCTTTGCATTTTTTGCATCTTTCTTGAATAGTCATGTTGTACTATGCTTGGGTGGTAGTCTCTATGGGTTTGCACCCTCATTTTAGTTGAAACCCTTGACTACATATCCCTATTTGTTGACTATGCTCTACAATTTGCATTGTGGAAAATGCTCAACACTTATCCTCATTCACACCCATTCAAATTGGTATTTTGGCTAACCATGCTAGCCCCTATTTGCAGCCATCACCCTTGCTGCCAATGGCAAAGTCCCCATTTGATCGACAAGATTGTCTAGGATGCTTTGCCTTCGTTTTCTAGCAAGGCCCTCATGCGGAGGTGAGGTTAAGGCTATGCAACCATCAACCCCTTGGTGACTCTAGCCACTAATGTTTTTGGTCACTACAAACATGACCAAGTTGGTGTATCTTAGATTATTCAACTTCATATATTCTTTCATATCCTTACTTTATAGATCCTTGACCTTTAACCCTACTTAGTGGATCAGTCTGAGATTGTCTAAGATTGTCTACTAGTTGAGTAATTTTTGTATAGCATGGCTAATCTTGGTCTTTACCATTTGGATCTGTTTTTATTGATTTTCTTATGCATTCCCACTTGGTCTCTAAAGTGGTCTTTAAACTCCTCATGCTTTTTTCCCTTGTTCTACCATGCATTCATTTCTATTGCAGACTTCTATCAAATGGCATAAACTTCCTTCATTAAGAGGATTTGGTTTTCTTTAGTTAATTTTTTGATTTTGAGATTAACTCTAGCAAATTGATCTCTTAGCTACTTTAAGATCCTCTCCAATTGATTTTTTTTCTTTTTAGCATTAGTTAGCCTCCTATTTTCTACAACACATTTTTTATTCTTCTCTTCTAGTGCAATGATAATCTTAGCATGGGCATATATGTCTTAGTGTCTGTTGCATATGCATCCCATTTTCCCTTGTCTCATTCCATTTCCAATTATTTCTACTTTGGCATAGCTTGGTTCACTTCATTCTAAATTCTTCAAGGTGTTCTAGTACTTTAAAATTAGTAACGTCATGTCTTTGGATTCTGAGTTTGGATAATTCATGTTGTAGTCTTTGGACCTCCAACTCAACATGTTACAAACTTGTTTCTGCAACCACTAGCCTACCTTTTATGGAAATTACGTTTTATGGAAATTTTCTTTGATGATGTTGTGGTTATTTCATCAAGGATTTCAAAATGATCTTGCATAATTTAGCTTATCTAGATTAGCTTGTGCAGTGTTCCCTCATGCTACTCAACTAACATAATCTTCTTTCTTTTATTACTTTTAAAACCTCTAGCCATTACTTGAGCATATGTAATAGCTATGGGATTAGTGGGTGGCATAATATTGACATTGAATGCATCTTTTATATTATTAGTAATAAGTTCAATAGCTTCATGTTCATCTTTATGTTGCATTACTCCTACAATAGCATCTTCTCCTAATTCAAGCATGACATGGAATGATGTAGCATTCTCTAAAATTTGTTGAACTCACTCTTGATGATTAGAATGAAGAGAAATTTACCTAATGGATAGTTCTATTAATATTGTAGGCTGATTTTAATTTTTTTAAACTCTAAACATGCTTAATACCTCTCTAGTTTCCTAGCTCATACTTTTAGCTAATTGCTATAAGTTGCTCATAGAAGGCTTGTAGTCTCTTTGTTCCGCTACTAATGTAGAAGCACTCGATCTTACTTATTCAGTTCTTGTGGCTAGTATATTGCTTGTTGGTGTTGATGCTATTGTTGCTTTAGTACATGGTTTTTTTCCTACTTGGTCTTTCTTGGTTGATATTGGCTTGGAGATTTCAGCATAGGATGCATTTGGGGCCTTCCTTGGTGTATGATTAACATACCCCAAAATATCAACTTGTCTACACAATTTTCTAATTAATTAGAGAAATGGTAATGTAGGCTTTTCAAACTTCTTCTTCTCAAATATTCTTTGTATTTCTAGGAAAATAAGATGAGCCATGTTTGCTTAGTATTTATCCATCAAGATGATACTTCCCCTAATAGCATAGGTGGAATTTTTATTCAGTCTCTTTATGGGCTATATATGGTAAGTATCAATCTTAAAGTGTATTTCTTAGCAATTTTCATCTCATTATATTATTTATTTTTATTTTATAGGCTCTTTCCAACTAAAAATTTTTAGCATCTATATCTAATCTTATGGAGATTTGAACTATTATAGCACTAATGTTTGACAAATTCATTACTTTGATCATGTATTCCACTAAATATGAAACTGTGATTCCTTCTATCTTAATGGTAGCATCATCTTATCTATTATGTCAAAATTGATATGTTTCCCCTAAGTATCAATCATCATTTATAGAAATTGTTGGCCAGAATGATGACACATGAAATTGTTCACTAACTTCTACTAGAGTAAACTCTAAGAATAATTTTTGCTTAATTTTTGAAGAAATAATGATGGATTTTGAATTCAAGAGGGTTCTAATATCTTTTCAAATGGTCTTAGGCAAAAGTTAATACTTTGATATGGGTGAATTAGCTTAAGAATGGTAAAAAATAATGAACAACAAAGTTTTTGAACAAGGATAAATATAAAGTGAGGAGAAGTATTCATGATGGAAATGATTAGTTTTTTTGATACCTAGAGATTGGAGAATGGTATTAATGACTTAAAATGAGAAAGATTATGTGGAATTGATTGTAAACTATGGTATACAAGAGTTATACAAGTGGGTCCTACCCAAAGTAAGCTCTTGCCTTTAATGCCGTTGCATAGCCACTCTTGTAAGTGTTTGTGGGCACTTAAAGAACTAAATGTAAGTCATGTTTGTCTTCTAATACATATATGTTTAATCTACCTTAGTAAGAAGTTAGCACTATACTATAAATAATGATCAAATTTGTAATTATAAATACTAGTGAGATGAGATAATGAAAGATGAGATTGGAGAAAATGGTATGTGAGATGTCTTACCATAGTCATAATGGATCCTACACTTAAAGTATGATTAAGAAGATCATTATACCTATTCATCCAGGTTTCAAATCAATTCCATACCATGTACCAATGATAATACATTGCATTATCCTAAACTAATCATAATTAAAACAATCATAACCATATGAAGATACCATTACTCAACCAGAAAAACTAGGAAGTAGGAATTACCATTAATTAATTACAATGTTTAATTTTTAACAATTATTTCCCATTGGTTACAGGGGTTTCTTCAAGCATGAGTAACATATCTTTCTAGTCCTATAGCCAATGCTAATTCCATTAGTGATATACCTGAAGACATGGGTAACATGTCTTTCCAGTCACATGATGAAACTAGTTAAAGAGACCATGGGATTCTTGAAAGTAGCCTACCTTTAGGCATGGGTAATATGTCTTTCCAATGTCATAGTAAGATAACAACTATTATTTAAAGAACATGCTTCTATTTCAATAAATATCTGAGTAATGATATGATGACATGGGGAATTGAGATGCATAGAAGAAGTCCAAGAATGAACAAACCCCTTTGATGTCACATCCTTTTTCTATCCCTCTTGGTTCTTTCCCTATTATTTATGGCATAAAGATTATAAGTTAATGTTAAATTTAGGTGATGAGAATTTCATTATGTCCGTAATAGGAAGCTCTCATTACTGAAAATGGGGGAAATTGATGGCATGGTATCACTATACATATAATTAGTCTTTTAATGATTTGATAGTATAAAATGAAACTTTTGCAACAAAACATCCCACTAAACATTGATATATTTATTGATGATGAATAATAAGGATATTTACAATTTGCAAATTAAAATATTCAAATAATGGAAATGTTTATAAAGAATTAAAATATATGAAAAAAATAGTAAAACATATTAAGAATTGAAAAGATATCAAAGAATTAGGATAACTAAAAGGAATTAAGAAAAGTATGTTGAGAAATTGGAAATTTAAGAAAAATGTAAAAGGTTTGTGCACATAAAGCCTAGTGAAAGCATGTTTCTCCCTCATTACTATGGTCTAAAGAAGAGTACATAGAAGAGTGAGTGGCTTCTATTATTAATGAATGCTAGTGATGAATCTATAGGTTGTAGGAAGTATTTAAACAACTTAACTTGTTGAATATTGACTATAATAAGCTTTTGTTAATTGTCATAGTGATAGATCTACATTGCACTTGATTAATATGTAGTATGGAAAATATAAGGTTCTTTCCATAATGTCTAAAATTTGGTGCATTGGATTACATGGTTTAGATTATAATAGAAAAAAAAATCACATAGTGTAATATTAATGTGTCTAATTTTGACATCATGTTTCCATTTGGTGTATTTTTTATGGACCACATTAAAAATAAGAGCTACTAAATGATTCTCATCTAGTAATTTTAATTTCGTTCAGTATTCTATCTATAGAAAATAGATGTTCATATCTAAGGAGCAGGTTATGGCTAGTGTATAGATTTTAGCTTGAATTAGCAAAGTGGGTAATTTTCTATATACTAGTTTGGATGGGGATTATCCTATAGGAAGTTTCCAAGTTCATCAATTAGCCCAAAGAGCATCATTAAGGTTAGTGGTCCAATCCTTAGTATATTGACTAACAATTCTAGTTAAAATTTTGGTTATTTCTGTATTAGTCTCCTTAACTTATCTATTAGCTTGGGGGTTGATGAGTGGCGAGGTACCCCTACACTCAACCATATGAATACAAGCATCTCACGCGTGATCTGATTGAACTCTAAGGACTAAGTGCTTATGCACCTAATGAAACACTTAAGATTAATCAATCGTTGTCTTCCCAAACTTACTTGTATTGTCACAGTTGTATGGTTAAGTAAGCTTGAGGTATGTGATTTTTATATCTTTTATCTTTTTAATGTCCTATGCTAAGAGGGAAAGGTGAAGAGAACTAATTGATTAACTTTCATTAACTATTCACTAACTAAGTTCTAATCGTCCTAGCACTAGTATCTATCCCCACTTGCTATACACACCCTGAACCAGTGCAAGGTTGCTAGGATTACCAAATGCTACTTGTTACTAGGTTACCAAGTGTTACACACGTGCTTGAAGCGATCATACTAAATGCACTTAACTAGGAGAGTCAGGGGTTGAGAGAGATTAATTATCTAAGAAAGAATTTAAACATTTAAAAATAATTAAATATTATTTAGATTAGTCCACATGCTGCAAGGTTTATCAGAAAGTTTGTCTTTATTGTTGTACAAAAATGTGTGCTCAGGTACAATTTTCTCAAATAAAGATCTGTTCACTTTGAGACTCCTACTGCGGGTACATGGAAATTATTCTAACTCTGGAATGGTAAAACTGCTATAGTTTGGCTAAGGGTCTAGATCTAGATGATTGGAAACAAGAAAGCCACCTCTTATTTATAGATGTTTTAATGGGCCACGATATCGCGAGGGTAGACGCAATATCGCATACATGATATTGTGACTCGTCATACCCCCATGACTGAATGAAAACTCGTCCTCGAGTTCCTTACAAAATATGGGAAGATATGGGATTATTGACTTGAATGATACTAATGGTGAATGGGATGACATGTGAACGGATCATCATTACAACACATGAAAAAATTAGTGTTCATGACAACAAGAGTGACTACTATATACATTTGACATCCAACCTCATTTGGTAGCTAGGAGAGAGAAGAGAGAAGAGAGAGAGAGAGAGAGAGAGAGAGAGAGAGAGAGAGAGAGAGAGAAGAAGAAGAAGAAGAAGAAGAAGAAGAAGAAGTTTGTTGCTGCCAATGCTAAGATTGCATTTTTCGTTATCCATCTATAAATGCACCATCAATCTTGTTCCTTGCATAACTATTTTAGCACTGGTCCATTCCAAATATTCCCTCCAGATCCAACCCATTGGTGTATGATTACCATCTGCACACATAACATAGTCTTATATTAGCAAGGGTAAATGAATCACAATGTAGTTGATACCTTGCCTCAGTGTAAGGTCCATTGGCTGAGTTGTGATATGGCTGCTGCGGATTTTGGAGATATAATACTGGTGACTACCCAAGGTGTAGTGGTTAGGAGAAAATTGAAAAAATTGGACCAGTAGCCCAGGACTGGGAGTGAACCTCCAGTAGCGAGAGAATGGAAAAAGATAAGGAATAAGAAAGATGGAGAAAAATAAACAATGACCATGCTAATAAAATGGATGTTAGGGATGGTAATGAACAAAATAAATGTTGATTGCGAAAATGTTTAAGGGAAAGAAATTAACTGATGCCCCAAATAGGAATGCTAGTGGGTCTTCCCCAAAGTAGGCTCATGCACTTACTGCCCTGACATTCCCACATTCAAAGATTCTGTGGGCTCCAAAAATGTCATTTGAAAGCAAGAGTTAAAGTCTTAACCACAAGAGTTTACCAAAAAGAAAACAATGCATCAACCAAAATATGGGCTAATGATACAACCGACAATGAGGTAAACAATGGAGAAAGAATGATGGAAAGAAGAGAATGGAATGGAGTCTCAAGAACAAGGTGATGTACAACCCCTTGTGTATTAATGGTTACTGTGACTTAGTATATCTCATTCCAAATCTAGCCTCAAACAAACCACATCTAGTAACTTTGCATTAATACATTTGGCCAATCCATCCACCTGAAGTAACATGAATGCCCCCATCAAAGAGTCACCACCATTCCAATGAAATGAAAAAGGAGAATGTAGGAAGCAAGAAAGGGCCTTAGTTAGAGGAAACATGTTTGTTTGGTTCCATAACCAGTGCTTGTAGCCCAAGTGATTATTTCGTCTAAGGGGTGTGCTTTGAATTCTCACTTTTTACTATTTTTTTATTTATTGCATGAGAACCACACCATGAAAAGACTTATTATTATTTTTATTTTTATTCGCTCAACTTCCCGATAATAGGGCAACGTCGGAACGATAAGAAAACTCAAGAAGAAAACATCCAAGCACCCAAGAGAATGGCTAGCACAAATGCATAAAGTTCTCTTGAAGTCACACCCTTTTCAGTCCTTGAGTCCTTCCTTAGTTTGAGAAATGCCCAGTCACCGATTTGTTGATAGTTCAATTATTTATTTTAAGGAAAGGGATTGTATAGTTCCAAGCCAAGAGAGACCATAGAAATTCATGGATGAATGGATGATGTGGACTCATTGCCTATTATATAAAAATAACCATACAATAGTATCAACATCATAACTCACAGTAAAAACCAAACATTAGCAACCAATAGAATATAGTTCATTCCATCATTAGGAGCAGTTATTGGGTGACAAACTTAACAAAATGGATAACACACACACATACAAATAAAAGAAAAAGTATGAACGATGTTGCAAAACAAAGAATAAGAAAAGTTAAAGAAATTTGTAAAACAAAAATGTGTAAAACAAAAAATTAAAAAGAACTAAGGGCCTTGATTAATCAGCATAGGTGGCCATCTCCCCCATGACTAAGTTGAAAGGGGGAGATTTGAAATAATGAGTGAGGTCGTCCTTTCTCCGATGTGTTATGTGCATTGACCATTATAGATTCATGGTAGGGTTTATGCTATTGCACATTGACTAGAATTCTCTCATTGGAGTATTTTTTTGAATTTTTTAAAAGTTTCCAGCTTCCCCCAATTGGTTTTTTCAAGTTAAGGTTTGGAAGTTAGCGACACTCTTGCTCTAGTGTATCTATGCTTTCGATGTGGGTGCAAGTTGGTCTCCCAGTTAGTTCCATGCACGTTGGTGAGTTGCTCTCTCGATTAGTTGTTAACCACTAGGTGTCTTTTTGTTGTGTGGTTGCTACATATAGGCACTTTTGTATGTTAACTTCTTGGGCACACCGGTTGCATGCAGGCAATGCTAAACATTCCTACACACCATCACCCTTTGTATCATTGTATGTGATGCATGGAACTTTCTTCTTCTCAATCTTCCCAAAATTTTTTTCCTTAGATATTTCTAGGAAAAGATCATGGATTCCTAGGCATGTGTTTATGATACTTAGCTATGCCATCCCCATTATTATTAGGAAGTCCCCTTTGTCAATGTTTACTTGTATCACTAGGAAATCAATTGGGTATGAGCACCCACACACAGTGGTAACGATGTCCTCCACCAGTCCCAAGGGGACAGTGATAGACTGGTCAGCCAACTCTAAGCGAGTATTGATCTTCTTTAGTGGAGGCAGGTTCCAGGATTTATACATCTCTTGTGATATTAAGTTGACTTCAGAACCTGAGTCCATAAGAGCTTTGAGAGGTTCATTCCCAGTGACTTGGAGATATATTAAAGGGCTTTTGGGGTTAGAAAATTTCCTAGGAAGGTGGCCCTCCTTAATCCAGTCAGTGGTGGCATGCATTAACATAACCATGTATGTTGAGCTCTGGTTTTGGTTTGAAGGGAGCTTCGAAGCCTTATTTGATGGAGGAGTGTTCATAGACTCAACCGCTTGTAGTTGTGAGAGCTTGATTAGACTGTTGGTTCTGAAGAAAGGTCTTATCTTTGTACAGTTGTCAGAACTAGTAGCGGGTTGAAGGTTCACAACTCTCATAGCATTACGTTGCTGCAATTGAGTGGGGAGTTCCCCTTGCATTGTTGGAGCCAGTGGTAGTGGAGCTATTGGTGTAAGAGTTGGAGATGGGTTTGAAGGATGGTATGTTTGTGGGTTGTCTCTTCTAGGAGAAGGAGTCTTATAATACTCCTAAGCTTGGTAGTGACATTGTGGGGTTGCGCGATTAACAGAGTCACTTGGAGAGACTGGCTACTGCACGTAATAGCCATATGGATCCAGCTGCCAGTAAGGATATTTTTGCCTTGGTGGTGGCATCCCCCATGACTATGGGTATTGCCACTGCTGGTGTTGCTCAATAGGTTTTGGTGAAGTTCCACTTGGATAATACATTAAGGGTTGGTGGAACTGCCTTTGGTTACCTTGGGGATAAGGTAACCTTTGGGGTGCTTGCCATTTGTTAAGTCATGGATTAAGTGCATACACCCCAGACTCTTGCAGGTGTGATATTAATGGGCAACATCCCTTAGGATTTTCATATTGGCATATCTCACATCCGTCATCATTGTTCGTATCAGAATCCACAACCTCTTCGGTGATGGCCATTTTACCTTTACCTTTGTTATGTGCATGGTCCAAATCCCTCTTTTTCTTTTTGTCATAGTCACTACTTCGCTTCTTAGACTCCTCTACGATTTTAAGAATGGTTTCGAATCTACTATCCAAGGAGTCCCACATTTGGTCTACCTCTTTGACACTTTTGTTGTTAATTTTTGGAGTAGCAAGGTTTTTCTGTTCACCATCTCTTTGAGTGGTGACTCTTCCTCCTCCTCACAGAATCTCACTCTTTCATACTTTCTCTCTTACATAGATCCCCTTCTTCCTTAGCTACTTGCTCCAACAATCTATGAACCTGATGGGACCTAAGCTCTGATAATCTCCCTTGGGCATATGTTCCAAGGTTTCTTCTAGTTTCATGCCCAAGTCCATCTACGAGATGGCGTAGTTGATCTGACTGTGAGTAACCATGGCTCAGGCAACGATGTAGCAGTGCATAATATCAACCCATGGCAGCATCCAAGGGTTCATGATTTCCCTGCTTCCATCCTTGGATTTTCTTTCATAGGTTAGAATCTCATGAGTATGTTTGATACTTATCATTAAACAGTTTTAGCATCGTACTCCACCTTTGAATGGATTCTGGTTCTAAGGATCGGTACTAGCTTTCTGCTTCTTTTACTAGTATCCTTAAAAAAAAATTTAGTTTTTTCCACTCATTCTCAATGTTCTACAAGGCACATGCATCATGAAATGCCTGTACGTGGTTCTAAGGATTAGCATTGTATCCCCCCTCAAATTGTGGGATATTATTCATGTCTAGTCTCTTGATCTTGCTATCTTTTTGGTGCCTTGTGGGTATTCTTAAGGCCTCCGTGATGTCTAACATGCTTCGGGTTGCAAGTAGGGGTTCTTCATGGTCATTTCTCTCATAGCATCTATGATGTCTATGTGGTTTCCTACTTTCCCTTATTCTATGCCGTGATTCTCTAGAGTGTCCTCATCCTTGTTCTCGACTCTCTCATTGAGGTTTCTTACTCTGTTTACCCTTATTCTCATGGTTAGGCTCCTTATGATTGCATCCTGATACAGAAGGAGAGGTTAATGTGATGATGAAGGTGAAGAGGGAGGAGAACTATTACCATGATGATGTTTCCTACCTTCTCTTCGGTGCTCTTGACCCCAATCATGATGATGATTAGACTGCCCGCCCTTATCATATGTTTGTGTTCCCTCGTTGAACACTTGGTGTTTGTGGGGATCAAAACTAGGGTTGTGAATTGTAGAGTGAAGGTTATGATACACCACCTCCTCACCATTATTAGGAGGAGGAACATCATTTTGTGAAGAACCTATGAAAATAGGTTCACCACCCTCAAGTTCGCTTAAGACGGGTGGAGCGTTATGGGGTTCTTTGCCCTTCAATGATGTATAGTATCTTTCCTATTGCAAGTTTCTTTGATGTTGCACTTCTGTGGGTTGGTAATCCCTTGTGTCATAATCACATGCAACGTACTCTGCGTACAAATGTGACATGCCAATTCGTGCAAGAGCACGAAGGATCATGTTGGGGATTGCTCGGTCTGGAGGTAACACTATGTTACCCTCCAAGTCTCTCCAATGCAATTGTTCATCTTGATGGAGAATAAAGGAAAATTTAGGTACATATTCATCATGATGAATATATAGCACACAAAATTGTTGAGGAACTGGTGGATCTTGGTTACGTATGTTGTGCCGCCGACTGTCTCTTATGTTGTTCCTAGGAGGTGAAGTGCTTTTGTGTGAAGAAGAAGACATGTTTGTCTTGTTTGGTGAGCTATTTACCGTTATCTTATTTTCTTTTAACCAATCCTAAGGGTTCATTCTAGCATCCCAACGATGTCAATGATCTTCTATGTTCTACGTAGCACACAAACAACTAAGTCCCCGGCAACAGCGCCAATGATGAGTGGCGAGGTACCCCTACACTCAACCATATGAATACAAGCGTCTCATGTGCGATCCGGTCAAACTCCAAGGACTAAGTGCTTACGCACCCTAATGGAACACTTAAGGTTAATCAATTGCTGTCTTCCCAAACTTACTTGTATTGTCACAGTTGTATGGTTAAGTAAGCTTGAGGTATGTGATTTTTATATCTTTTATCTTTTTAATGTCCTATGCTAAGAGGGAAAGGTGAAGAGAACTAATTGACTAACTTTCATTAACTATTCACTAACTAAGTTCTAATAATCCTAGCACTAGTATCCATCCCCACTTTCTGTACACACCTTGAACCAGTGAAACGTTGCTGGGATTACCAAACGCTACTCATTATTGGGTTACCAAGCATTACACACGTGCTTGAAGTAGTCGTACTGAATGCACTTAACTAGGAGAGTTAGGGGTTGAGAGAGATTAATTATCTAAGAAATAATTTAAACATTTAACAATAATTAAATCCTATTTAGCTTAGTCCACATGCTACAAGGTTTATTAGAAAGTTCATCTTTATTACTGTACACAAATGTGTGCTTAGGTACAATTTTCTCAAATAAAGATCCGTTCACTTTGAGACTTGTATTGTGGGCACATGGAAATTATTCTAACTCTGGAATGGTAAAACTGCTATAGTTTGGCTAAGGGTCTAGATCTAGATTATTGAAAACATGAAAGCTACCTCTTATTTATAGATGTTTCAACGGGCCGCGATATTGCGGGGGTAGATGCAATATCACAGCTCATCAGGGGTGATAAGATGTTGTAAATTTATGGTCAACTTAAAGATGTTACATGGGTTTCCTAAATGTAGCTCATGTGAAATTTACTTCATTTTTTGGGATTAGCATCCTTATTATCTTAAATCTATTTACCACATGCTATTAAAAGAAGTTGGCTACTATTGTTGATGTGCAATCTTTGACTATAATAACTTCTATACATTTTATACAATAATCAATGGCAATAAGTATATATGAATTCACATTTGACATTGGCGTGATGGATCCCATAAAGTTAATTCTTTAGATGTAAAATGGTTCCAATAGTTGTATTCACTATTGTAGTCCTTCATATTTGGTTGTCATCCCTTCATCTTTTTAGCATCTCTAACAAGCTTGAGAAAATGGATATATGAGTCCCAGAATATAGTAGGCCAAAAAAATATAGCCATGAGAAGTTTAATGTTTGATCTTCTACTTGCATAGTGTTCTTTACATAGTCCTTCATGTGCATCTTATAAGACCTTTAGTTAGCTTTCTTCTAGATCAAACCATTTTATTATCCCATTAGCATAGATTTTATAGAGATTGCCTTTAATTTCAATGAAGTGTTTAGCTCAATGAATGAATTATTCCTTCTTCTTCTTATTCCATTCAATAGAAATCTCTTGAGTAGTGAGGTAAGTTATGTAATTAGTTAGCCAAGATTTTCTTGTCATCGAATCTACAATTGTTGCTACTTTTATGAACAATAATTTATTTGGGAATTTTTCTCATAAATGTTTTACATTATCTTTTATTTCCCATCTTATTTTAGACAAATGATCTGCTGCTATATTTTTAGTTCCTTTTCAATTGATCATAGAAAATATTATATTCCTATAAAATCATGAGCCATTTGATAACACTCAGACTTATCATAGGTATATTCATTAAAAATATAATGGCACTATGGTTAATGTGGAAATAGAGAGGATAACTAAGCAAATAATAATGAAAACTTTTTTTAACATGTACACTACTACCATTAACTCCATTTCTATAGTTGATGAAGTGTTATTACAAGTTGGAGGAAAGACTTATATTCAACCAATTACATATTATAATCTTTCTAAATTTGGCAACTTTTATCATCATTAAGTATATTTGTTTAATTCTTATTCTTTTTTGTGTAAGAAAAAAGAATTTGAAGAGAGGAAAAAATTTGTTAAAGTTGACGATAGGAAAAAATAATATGAAGTTGACGATATAAAAAGCTAAGTTAATGCCAACAATAAAAATGATCAAATGAAAATAAAGAATCTAGAAAAGACAAAACCTCATGTTTATAACTTACTGATACTAAAGAAAGTATTAGGCAACTTGGACAAATAGCTTGCAAGGGAAATTTTTCTTTGTCTAATAAGAAAACTATTAACTCAAAGATTAAAACTAGTGTCAACAAGAAGAGTATAGTTTCTAGTGAATATTTTTAACGTAAGATTAATAACAAGTGATGAGAAGAACATCTTCTACATGTGCTACCACTTTCTTATTTTAATACAAATATTAGTGTTAAGCCAAAACTCTCTATCTTGAATTATTTTTTATTTTACATTCAAGTATGAATATTAAAAAGTGATGTAAATTTTGTTAGAATTGGGACCTCCTCCCTAATAATAATTAATTTTCTTCTCTTATTTCTTTTTTGAAAGTATCAATTGTAAGGTTGTACATGTGAGTAGAAAATTTTAAAATTTGAAACCTTTTTCTTTTCATATATATATTTTAAATGATATATATGTTATCAAATTTCAACCATAAATGGACTAAAGTTCAGCATGTTTTGTTACAACAATGGCCGCTTCGTGGAGCAACTTTAAATTATAACCATGAACTTGATTCTTTGCATGATGCCATTAAAGAAAAGAGAGTATAGATAGAGGTAGACTAAATGAATGTCTAATGGTATATTCATTTTAGATTGAATCCTATGTTCAAAAGAGTAATTTTTGATAACATTTTTACAACCTATGGAGTTAAGGATAATTTTTGCTTTTGAATGAAGCATTACTACTAAGAAAGATTATGGTTTGAAGTATTAAGGAATTCTAAGAGAGCATTAACAAAGACAAGGGCTTCAATGCTAAGTAAATCCTTCTAAGGATTTCTAATTTGTTATCAAACTAGGGCTTTCAAGTTAAGATAAGGCTACTAAGAAGATTCATCAAACATCAAGAATAGAGCTTATGAATTAATTAAAATTAATATATGTGTTTCCCTAACTATAAGTAAGTCAAAATCATTCACAATGAAATCATGTGGCTTAAGACTCAGTTTCATACTGATGGGAATTAAAAAAAATAGTTAAGTGAGAAAAAAAACCTTCATTTTAAAGGGAAGGAGCTTAGTTTTAAAGAAGAGGAGGATCTACCATATTAGCTAGCAGAATCCTTGGTTTAACAATAAAAAGGAGAAGTGGCTTTATGAAATTATCTCTAAGAATAAAGAAAAAGATCATAGAATTGATAAGTGACTCTTCAAAAAGGAACCTTGATTAGTTTTATCATATAAGCATAATTAAGAGTTAGTAAAACATCTATACCATGTCATATTTATCTATGGTAAATAATTTTTAGAGCTTAAAAGGAGCTTCACGAAATGATTCTGCTACGTCAATTTGTAGAAGAGCTTTATAGAATCAAAAAATGGCTCTACAAAATAGCTCTTCCACATAAACACTAAAGAGAGGACATTACTTGTAGAGTTAAATTTCAGATCTACAAAATAAGTTGGACCCAAATCTACCATGTCAAGCTCCTTCATGTCAACATTCATGTAGCTACAAGTTTCATAGAGTTAAAAAGAGGTTTTACAAAAGAAGCTATACCACATCAACCAAGCTCATTGTGCCCTTCCACATCAACTTATAGAGAAAGCTTGTATAGTTTAAAAATAGCCTTATAAATAAGTCCTAACACATCAATGTTGTGTCACATTAGCTTGTAGAGCTAGTTTATAGAGCCAAATATAGGTTCTAAAAAAGAGATCTACCACGTTGGCACCATGCCACATTGGCTTGTACAAGGATTTCATAGAAACAAATTTCCACTATACAAGAAAGCCTTACCAAATCAACAAATAGATGAAACTCATATTCTATCTAAAGCAAATATACTTCATCTACCACATTGGCAATGCCATGTCAACACCTACTACATCATCATCTAGATGAAGATGTACATACTCATGAGAAGTGCAAAGCTTCATCTACTACATTAGTAGAATTTAGCATGCTTTGCTATGTCAAAATTGACCCTAATCAATTTGTAGAGCTAGTTTGTGGAATCAAAATTCAGTTTTGTAGAAGAGCTCCACGATGTCAGCAACTTCTAAGAATACGCTTGAAGAACCAATCACTAGTTATACAAACAAATTCACTATACCATTTTGCCATGTTAGCTAGTAGAGAAGAAGGATAGACTCATGGAATCAAAAAGATATTCAAAAATTTGGTTCTATGAGTTACTTTAACTTTTGAAAAATGCTCTACCATGTAAGCTCTAGATGACTTATGTTTATAAGGACATAAAACAATTCTACAAAAGAAGCTCTGCCATATTAGCCAAGGTCATTGCATCCTACCACATCAGCTTGTGGATTTAAAAAATAATTCTATGAAATAGCTGTCCCATGTTAACCTCCTACAATCTCAATTTGTAGAGGAGCTTTGTAGAATTGAAAAATTGCTCTACGAAATGGCTCTACCACATCAATTTCTAGTATGTCAACTTATAGAACTAGTTTTTAAAGCAAGATTTTCCATCTATGAGCAAGCATTACCACATAAACCCATGTCACGTCAATAATTGTCATGTTAGAATTTGATATAGATTTCCAAGGTTACACCAAGTGAAAAAATTTCACTTTCCATATCAGTAAAGCCCAACACAGATTGCCACGTTAGCATCATGCCATGTTAGCTCGTAGAGCCAATTCATAGAGCTTAAAACCAACTCTATAAAAGAGCTATATCACATTAATACCCTACCTTGTCAACCCCTAGAGCTAGTTCATAAAGCTAATTTTTGTTCTATGAAGGAGCCATGCCATGAAAACTCAACTACATCAACATCTATCACGTTAGTTTTGTAGAGCCGACTTATAAAGATAAAGTTTTACCCTATGAAAAAGCTCACAAATAAATTTTCCATGTCAAAGCTCATCCTAGGTCCACAAAGGATTACATTTTTCACCCATGTGCATTTCGTTTAAGTCCATCTCAATAAGGTAGGGCATGGTGCATAAAACGAAATTTTAGATCTATAAAGAAGCTTTACAATGGTTCTATGATGTCAACTCCTCAATGTAACAAATAAAAAATAGCTCTACTAACAAATTCAAAAAGTCTTTATAGCTAATGCTAGAATTAATGCTAAACAAAAATAGAAGCTATAGATAGAGTTTGAAGCTAAAGCAAAGCTAAAGGTAATGCAAATCTGCTACCATTAAAGCATAAAGATACTATTGAAGCTCAAAAAAAAAGAGGCATAAGAATTACTACTTTAGCTCAAAGCTAATAGAAAGCTATTACCTCATCTAAAACATGGTTATTTAAATGATATTTACTATCATCATAAATGAAATCACCTAGAATACACTTGATTTGAAACAAGTTTGAGCCAACATGGGAACTTCAACAAAGATAATGCCCTAACAGAATCAAGTTTGGGAAAAAAAAACACCAAAGATTTCCTTAAAGAATCTTAATAACATTAAATAATGTACCATAAATCAAGCTTTAAGTCTCTTCTCAATTATGGAAAGTTATTTCAACAACTGTCAATTAAAGGGTTCTGGATTCTAAGAATGAAGAAAATTCATCTAGAAGCCAAACAACTATTGAATAGCCTAAATTTACATAAAGAATATGTGTAGAATATGGATCATTAAAATTTTCATAATAATTGTAATTTCCAGAGGCTACTATATAAAGCCCAAAGTAGACATGTCTAGGGGAGGAATCTAGCATCGAGAACTAGAAGAAGAATACTAAATAAAACCTATAAAGTATACTATAGAAAAGCTATGAGCTATTTCTTGTATGATGAGCTTTTAAATTGAGATTTGATTTAGCTAATTTACTTCTATTCTATGAGTTTTTTCTCACATTGTCACTTTATCATATTTCTTAGCTAGTGGTAAAGATTATATTATGCTTAGCATCTCATTCTTGAAATTATTTAAATCACTTGAATAGCTCTAGGTTTATCAATTGTTTGCATTTTTTGATTGATTTGCAACAGTGTTAGTTTTTAGAATGTTTACTTTTATCAATAGAAGCCTATTTTGAATTGCTTGTTTGAGTTGAAGGGTTTAACAATTTTTGGCACTGTTGACTAGTCTAAGTAGATTTATTTTTCCAAAGTATTTACTCATATAAACAGTACCTCATTTCAATATTTAAGATTCTATGAAATTCTTCTATTTACTTTCCAAAATAAATTGAATCTTGATCTATTTCTAGTTTTATTGTGAAATTTTATCTCTAGGGAAGATTGGCAATAGATTTTGTGGAATTGGGCTTAAGCATTAGATGAAAGACTAGTTTGCTCAACCAACGTATAATCTAGGCTACATAGACTTGGTAGCTTTCATATAATGGAAAAAGATTACTCACTTGCAGAATGAAGTTAAGATGACTATATCTTTTGATAAAAGTGCTCTTATATATTTAATTCTTAGTATGTAGTATTGTGAAATTAGTACTTAATGATAGCTCAAAACACATAGTTTTCTCTAAAATAAATGAGTTTATTTAGAGGTATCTGGACCTTGGTGTTTCCAAAGACCAACAAAAACCAAAACCTGAGTTTGAAAGAATCCCTCATTCTTGTGATTGTCATCATGAGGAAGAGGATAACATTGGTGGTCCTAAGTGGATGCCAACAACCTACTTAGTGTTAAGCTTGTGATGTACTCTAAATTTTCTTTGTTCATTATCAATATTTTCTTTAAGGTGCAACACCCATTTAGATGTAAATAGCTTGGAAGCTTCAAGTCATGTGTTCAATTTTGCTAGGCAATGCTAAATTATAAAGTTCTAATTGAACTATATATCTTGGGATGTACCTATATTTCAACTATTTTGTGTTTCAACACCCCATTTAGATATGAATAATTTGAATAAAATACCTACAAAATAAAAAATTATAAATGTTGTATTCAAGATGATAATTAATAAATCTCCAACCATCGAAATTTTTCCCATTGAATTTTAGAAGAAATTTTAGTATGTAATTAAAAAACATATTTATGATATGATTAAATTTTATAGATGTGATAATATTATTAATGAGGTTGATATTACTATGATAGCTTTGCTTCTCGAAAGGAAGAATGCTTAAGATACTTTAGATTTTAGGGTTATGAGTCTTTTCTCTATTCTTTATAAGATTTTATTTAGATTTTTAATTAAAGAAGTTTTAGATAGCTTTGTTGCCCCTAAACAAGTAGGATTTATATAAGAAAAGACACATTCTAAATCATGTTATTTTAGTTTAGGAATTTTTCCATTTTGGTCAATTCAAAAGTCAAAATCTATGTCACTTATACCAGATATCAATCAAACTTGTGATAAATTAAATTTGAATTACATGAAATCAGTTTTATAAGGATTTGAATTTTTTGCACACTAAATTGAAAAAAGTTATACCAACTAACAAAGTAAAATTTTCATTTGTTATGATATTGTATCTACGATATTATAGCAATGATGTTGTAGATACAATGTCATAACCCATGTAGTGTCATTGTTGATATGATGTCTTGAGATACATGTAACCCTATAAATACTAACACTTGGGCACATGATCAACAACTTTTCAATTCCACCCTTAGCAAAACTCTTGAAGTTTATTTTCATAGTTAGTGATAGAGTGAATGCCTGCACTGTGATTTTTAGCAATTTTGGAAAATCTTTATTCAAGTGAAATGTACTTGGGCATAGTTCATGATCGAAAATAAAGAATGAGATTGCTTCTCATCATTGCAATATCCACTTAGTTTACTATGTTACTTAAATTAATTTTCATGTTTACTTAGTTAACTCTTTACATTTCAAAGTACTTTACTTTGCTTGTTCATTAGTAAAGAAAAATGAGTACAACTGGTTTCGAACACTTAAGTATAATAATTTGGTAATCCCAATAGTGTTATTGCTTGGTTCACCTAGTAGCATAATTCTTGGTAACCCAGTAATGATTACATGAGCCTAAGATGTGTATAGTAAACTAGTACTAGATGCTCATCACTATAGGCTAGAATAGACTTACATTATTATCATTACTTAGACTTAGCATTTCACTTTGTTTCCATTATATTTACACTTAGAAGTAAAATGAGCGTAATAACATCACTTAACATATGCCTTATTGTAAGTTAAACCATAATCTTAGACTTTACTAACTCAAAGTGGGAAGACAACAATCATACACTTAACCTCAATTATTAGCATAATAACATTTTCCATATGTGGATTACAATTTGGTCATGTGCTAGCACTTGTGACTAGAATGGTAGAGTGTCAAGATTACTTTATCACTCATCAATGGTGCCATTGCTAGGGATGTATCAATGTGTGCTAAGCAATTAATCTTACAAAGTTCATTGTATTAACAACCATAAAGTCAATCTTCATAATCTTTAAATAATTATACTAACACACACTTAACTAAGAATCACACTTATAACATGGCTTCAACTAAGTAAAAACTATCACTTGCTATAGAGATATAGAGGGAAAATGATAGAACAAATGATGATAAAGACTAGAGTATGCCTATGCAAGCAAGAATCTCTTATGCTTACAATGATGCTTACTACCCTGATTTCACATTCATCTTCCATCAAGATGGACAAATGAGGTGGAGAGACCTATAGGGAAACATGATTTTACCTCCAAAGCATTCAACACCCATCATGCTTCAAATAGCTTTAAGGGGAATGAATCTGAATCATGCACAAGAGGGGTATCATATGACCAAACACATGAAAAGACCCTACCAACCCATAGAGGCACAACTGCATAGAAACACTACTATGGAAGTCAAACATGATCATAACAAGGGAAAGCAAGTTAACTCTCCTATTGTCCTAGAAGAACTTGATAGTGAGGAATTTGTAGTAGAGAAACTCCACCATGATCATGAAGTCCAATCCTAAATTTCTATTATTCATTTAGAAGAATCTATCCAAGTGCAACTACATTTAGCCTTCATAGAGACACCTAGAAGAGAAGTGAAGTACTTAAGCACAAGTAGGACTCAAGGCCTTGAGTTTCTATCAAATCTCAAAGAGATGAATTCTAGATTCCTAGAAGGAGAACTAGCTAACATCATTCTTGAACTACTGTCTTCCTCCTCACAATTGTTGGTGGACTTTGACCAAAGAAAACAAAGGTATAGAGACCATGACATGGAGAGACATCAAGATAGAAATGACTATCATGCAACATGCCTTGATGAAGAAGATGAAGATCATGAACCACAAAGGAACAAGGATAGATAAGAAGAAAGTGAGAGACATGAGTATCAAAGAAGGCATCACTACAATCGAGCATATGAACCCTATAATCATGAATATCCCTATTGGCTACTCATAGCATGATCAACATGAGCAAAGTTGTAATATCCCAACCAGGCATGTGAGAGATAGATGCATCAAACAACTAGATATGAACAATATTCCTAAGTTTGAAGGTGGGTATAACATAGATTCACAATATCACCTTCAAGCATTTCATGATGCATGTGCCCTACATAATATAGAAAGTGATTGGTAGAAACTTAAGTTGTTCCCTCAGATACTCATCAAGGAGCTAGCTAGTACAATCATTAGAACCTAAATCAATCAGAAGATGGAGTACTATGCTTCAACTTTTCAATAATAAATACCAAACTCCTCCTAGGTGTCCAATATTAGGAAGAAAATATAGGGCTAGAAGCAAAGGAGCCATGAATCCCATGATGCATCAATGTGTAGATACTAGTTGCTTCTAGATAGATGCCCAGGCCATAGATTATCCCAAAAGGAGCAACATAGACATTTGTCGATAGACTGAGGAATAAAACTAGGGTAATAGTTGGGGTTTACACCCAAGGTAGACTATTTGAAATGATCATCCACTAAATTTAGAGACTAATTGGCCAAGTGGTGAAGAAAGAAGGAAAATTGAAAAAGAGAAAATTAGTTGAGAAGTATAATAGAGATCCATATATCTAGAAAAGAGAGGTACGACTATGTGATAAGCAAGAAGAAGAAACCTTAGAAGAGGTGATATAGAAAAAGACTCTACCAATGCAAAAGTCTATTAATGACATAGCCACCAAGGTAGAAACGATTGTGGGACTTGATGGACAAATAATTTGCAACAGACTTACAAATGGTAGAAGAAAGAACTAAGTAAGCCTTTAGTAAGGGTAACGAGAAGAAGAAGAAAAGAGACTACAAATGAAAAGGAAAAGTTGCTTTAGTGATAGAATATTTAGATTCAAGCTCAGATGATGTGGAAGGGTGTACAGTATGCTAGGTAGAACATCCTAAGGGATTTTATCCTATAATGGAGAATTTTCAAGAAATAGGGGAATATGCACTTAATCCAAGATTCATTAAAAATAAAATGCCAAAATGGTTACCTTACCCTCAAGGTAACTATAAATGAATCTTTCAACCAACCTACTATCCAAGTGAAGCTTACCCATATCCAAAAGATTAGTATCATTAATAAGGATAGCAACTACAATCATAGGTGATTCCACCACTGAGATAGTAGTACCCATATCAACAACTAGACACTTATGGATACTATGTGCAACATTCGATATCTTTGAAAAATGCAGCAATTTAGACTTCTTAGGACTCTATCCACTAGAGTACTATAGACATACATCTCCAAGGATAGATTCTAATCCATATGTACATCAAACAATGGCTAGTCCATTAAATCAACCTTCTAACCCTTTACCACCTATGCCACCACCTGCAATGCAAGGGGAGTTGTCATCATAGCCATAATAAAAGAATGCTATAAGGGCAGTGAATATACAAAGAGAGGATCATAGCAACAATACTAAAGAAAAATAGAGGAAATGTCCTTTCTTCAAGACAAGTACAAACAAAGTTGGTAGAGTAAGGATCTTATTCAATCATGTTCCTTATATTAAGGATCCTCCTACAAACATCCTACTTCTCCAATATTCAAATCAAGAAATTATGACTGTCATGCTAACCAAAATGTAACAGATTGGATAAAGGCATGAGCTCTTCCTAAGAAAAGAATTGATCTAGGAATTCCTTTGACTTATTTGCAAATTTCTGGAAGTTCATCATGCAAGGATATGCTAGACTTAGATATCGGAGTAAACTTGATATCCCAAGAAACATATAAGGCATGAAACCTACCACCCTTAAAGAAGTGCAACATAAGGTTAGAGCTAGTAGATCAATCTATTATCATTCCTTTGAGATAGATAGAAGATGTGGTAACCATTATCAATGGATGATCTTATCTAGTATATTTTCTAGTGATTGATGTGAAGAATGATAACAAAGAATTTCCTATCATTATGGGAAGATCATGGCTTAGCATAATAGATGCTAAGTTAGAAATGAGAGATTTATCTATGGAAATCTCCAAAGAAGATGTGCAAGGAGCCATACATACACAAAGAATTCCATGCATAGTTGAAGATAATTAAGGGTGCAGTTGTGGACCAAAATTTCAAAATGTTAACATCAACCTTACACCAACCCATAATAGATGTGAGGAACAAGTGTGTGTACAAGAAGGAACAAGGGCCACTAAACCAAAAGACATCTAATGGCCAAAAACTAAGATCATAAAATTATTTGAAACATGATGGAAATGTCTAACTTACTTACTAACTTCTATCCTAAGAAAGTGACCCAAACTAAGAAATCACAAAAGGATATCATAAACCGTAATAATACACTAGCAGCTAGGGGAATTGAGGACTTAAAATTTGAATTTAAGAATAAACAAGAGAATATAATTGGACCTTCTAAAATAAAAAGACCATCTAGTACGATGGGACATATACTCTCAAATGACTAGAATTCAATTACCATCAAGATTACATGGTATAATAACCCAAAAACTAAATCACTAAGAATGGTAAATGAAAAACCTAGAGTGTATGATCAATAGGATCTAGGGTCCATTTTCTAAACACTTGTCCATGAGTTCTGTCATGGGGGAGATACCTTATCTTAATTTAGGAATTAATAAGTGCTTTTCAACCTTTTTTTTTCTAATTTTTTTGGTTTCTAATTTCTTGTTATACATTTTCACATTTCTTACCAATTTTCACATTCTTTGATATCTTTTCATTCTTTTATACTTTTTGATTTCTTAATCTTTTAATAATCTTTAATATTTTTTCAAATTCTTTCTCTATATTTCCATTTTTTCTATGAATTGCATCATTTTTCCTAAACATATTGCCCTATATTGTCCTCATAAGGTGAATATTGCCCTATATTATCAAACCATAAGAAATTGATTACCTATATAGTAAGACCACAACATCCATCCATCCATTCCAATAATAAGAGGTTCTTACGATCGCCATAATGATATTATTCTTACAATAAAACCAATAATAAACCTATGATCATCATGCTTGGGTAGAAAAGTGAAGAACCAAGTGGGAATGACAAGGTTGTGATATCAAAGGAACTTGTGGATTCTTTGGGATTATTGTTGTGAGTTCTATTATATTGCTAAGGATGTATTATATCCTTGTAGATCTAACAACAAATGGGAGTACAAGTACAATAAGTGTTGCCTTACCATATTACTAGAAAGACATGTTACCCATGCCTAAAGGTAGTCCTCTATTAAGGTCGAACCAATTAACATAAAAACCATGCCCAAAATAAATTTCTAGGGGTTCAACTAGAAAGACATGTTACCCATGCCTAAAGGTAGGAAACTTGTTATAAATCTTAAAAATAAAAATTGCAATTAATAAACTCCTCCCTTGAACAACATGCCAAGTGGTAATACTTCTTATAAATATGGTGTCTTATGGTTGTGAATTCTAGAGATGAAACAATGCAATGTAATTGGAAAGTGGTTTGGACTTGGTTTGAATCTTAGAAAGAAGGACTAATGATTACTTTAAACATAGATTATACATAAGAATTCATTATGCCTATGGTAAGACACCTCACGTCCCAATTTCAACAATCCCTTCTACAATCCATCTTACCTCACTGTATATGTAATCATAACTTTGTGGTTTCATATAATATTGTGATATTTTCACAATCTAATAATATTTACATGTGTGTTTTGCTAAAAAATATGTATTACATTCAACTCTTTGGGTGCCTATAGACACTTTTAGGTGTGGTTATACAAGAGCGCTAAGGGTTGAAGCCTACTTTGGGGAAGATGTATAACTCTTGTATTTCATACTTGAAAAGCACTTTCACATCATCTTGTGCCTTTTGAAATAATCAAGACTTAACATATATTTCCCATATCATCTAATGATCTATCCATACATTTAAAATTCTTAACCAATCTCCTATCTATCCAATAAACTTTCATTGCCCAAGATTCTTTCTTTATGAACTTTGAATGCAAAATTCTCAAATTTTAGTCCTTTCATGGAATTTTCTCTAGAAACAATGAAGACACAACTCTAGGCATGTTCACTATGACCTACCCTATCCAACAATGATGAATAGTATCTAAGAAAAACCTACCAATTCTAGCAAAACAAATAGGCTAATGCAACAATGAAAATAGAAGGAGTCTCAGTGCCATACTCAATTGAGGTACTTGCAAAAGCTCTCAACATCCAAAATGAAAGGGAAAATGTAGCACATATCTCAACAAGATTAGACATTGATGCTAAGAGGTTGTGATTACAAATGGCATATGGAAAAGAAGATAAAAATTATAATGAGCTCACAACCAAAGAGAAAATATATTTCAAGATTGGAACCTATTTACTTGTTTTCAACCAAAAGGCTCAACAAGATATCTACATATGTGGTTAGAGGAAATGCAATTTTGATGGGGAAATTCAATGCCAACATAAATCCAAAGGTGGTTTGAAGCAAAGAAGGAAAGGAAACTAACACTTCCATTTCCTTGCCTTACTAGGAAGTTGTGTTGACAAGCCAAAATATTTGGATGTGCCAATGATGTCCCAAGGAAGGTTTGAAATGCTTCCTATGCAAACCTTTTCAGGTTAGTGCCATCAATGAAAGATCAATAGACACTGAGGGTGCTATAGGTTCCACTCCTACTGATACCATTCTTTCTATGGGTCAATGGCAACAAGCAGGACCTAGCAACCAATTGAAAATTGAACAACAATAGCAATAGAAACAATAAGAAGCACCATTGCCACTACCATAGGACTATAGATCATCCATGAGCCACTTGTAGCAAATTGCAAAGATAATAACTTGAGGGATAAGGGAAGGAAATACTTTGTGTAAAGTTTAGGAGAGCTCCATTAGGCCCACTATATCCACAGATCTAGCAAGTGGGCAAGTGTTACTGCAAGTAGGAGGAGAGGATGACTAGGCATAACAAATATCCAGAAATGTTGCATAATTTCAAGTAATGCTTAAAACTAGTGAATGTGCCACTATTGTAGTCATTCAACACCTAGATTTAGTAGAAATCATAGAGGTCATCACTAGGCATATCAAGAAATCCTTCAATGTACCTATTATTCCATTAGCCAATATATCTAAAGCATGGGATGCTCAAATGCTTGTTGAAACCTTAATGACTCCTATGGAACATGAAGACATTTTCAATAGACTACTATAGATAGGCCAACTCATGTAGAATCTCTTTGATATCCTAAGTGATATCATTTCAGTCTAGTCTGATATGATAGCCATAAAGGGAAAGTTGGTTATGGAGAAAACTAGATCTGAACATGCAAAGAATGTAGTATAGTAGTTACAAGTAGAATTGTCCAATCTGAGAGTTGAAAAGAAAGACCTTGCATAATTCATAGTGATTGATCAACTACAATAATTTAGAACTAACCATGTGAGGCAATTGATTACCCACCATATGTAGATGGAAAGGGAGAAGAAAAAGGTAGTGTGGGATGTATAAATGGCTAAAGCCCAAACATATGCACATGCCAAAGTAGTCACAACCTTACAAGAAGAGAATGAAAAACTTGCTACTAATAATACTAGGTTGGCAGATATTGAAAAGTAGAAAAATGTTCTCAAATAAAGAATTCATCAACTTAGAGAATAACTTATAAGAGTCAACTTGGATATGAGTCACTTGGCCAGAAAAAATAGAAAGATATCCATGGAAGAAGTTTGCACCATCCATTAGAAGTCTACAATAGAAATTAGTAAGAGGTAAAATGAGGATAAGAAGTATGAATGACTTAAGAAAATATTTAGAGACCACATAGGCATGTACAAAGAGATAAATGAAAAAGAGATCTAGATGGAAAAGGCAAGAATCAACTCTATCTTAGCTCAGAACCAAAACTGGTAGCCAATTCTAGATAGCTTAGCCCATGTCCACCAAGCTGAAGTGAAGAATAAGGACCTACAAATAGAAAACCTAACAGATTACATGGGATTAGAAAACCTTTAGAATGTTAATCTAGCCATGTTAACAATAGGTAGGCCTTGAAACAAGTTAGAGTACTAGGGAACAATAATTTATGCTATGTATGAGAATGAGTTTGCTAACAAAAAGGATGCATTATAAAAGTTACATATGGAAAACTCTAAACTAGAAATTTTCAAGGCTAGCTACCATAGGTAAAAAGATGTCACAACAAACTTGGCACATCACATGTTAGATTATCAAGAACTCAAAAAGATAGCCAAAGAATTTGAAGAGGAGAGACGGTAGTTTGCAGCCTAGTATGTAAAAGCAAATAAGATGTTTCCACAATTGCCATGCCCATGGGACATACCCACTCCATCCAACATTGCACAATAAGTATGAATGGTACATGATTCAAGGATAGAAGAAGAGAAGCTATAGGCACTCCTAAAACACTATCAATTTTAGAAGCCTAACAACAAAGGGAATAAGCCAATGGAAGAGTCTCCACTGCCTAGAACATGATCTACATTAAGCTACTTCAAATTTTGTTTTTTTTCTTGTTTTGCAACTATGTTATTTTTGTAAAAATGCCAATGTGGCATTCTAAGTCATGTAAATAGTTAGTAAGTCATGTTAAGATGAATCTACCTCCTAATTTTGTAAGGGACTCTATCCTCATTTTGTTTTAACTTGAGGATGAGTTTCCAATCAGTCATGGGGGTATGATAAAGTCAACTTTTCACCTGTTGCAATGTCATAGAAACAATGTCATAACCCATGCTACATTATCATTGATATGATGTCTCAAGATGCATATAGCCCTATAAATACTAACACTTGGGTGCATGATCAACAACTTTTCCATTCCACCCTTAGCGAAACTCTTGTAGTTTATTTTCATAGTTAGTGATAGAGTGAATGCCTACAGTGTGATCTTTAGCAGTTGTGCAGAACCTTTATTCAGGTAAATTGTACTTGGGCACCATTCATGACTAGAAATAAAGATCAAGATTGCTTCTCGTCATTACAGCATCCACTTAGTTTACTATTTTAAATAGATTAATTAACATGTTGACTTAGTTAACTCTTTGCATTTTCAAAGTACTTTGTTTGTTCATCAATAAAGTGGGATGAGTATGACTAGCTTTTAGTGCCTAAGTATAATTGTTTGGTAATCTTGGTAGTGTTATTGCCTAGTTTTCTCAATAACATAATGCTTGGTAACTTAGTAATGGCTACATGAGCCCAAGGCATGTACGGTAAATCAGGACTGAATGCTCAATGCTATAGGCTAGAATAGACTTACATTCTTGTCATTACTTAGACTTAGCATTTCACTTAATTTCCATTATGTTTATGCTTAGGAGTAAAATGAGCACAATAACATCACTTAACATATGCCTCCCTATAAGTTAAACCATACACTTAGACTTCACTAACTCAAAGTGGAAAGACAACAATCATGAACTTAACCTTAATTACTAGCATAATAGCATTGTCCATCCATGGATTATGATCTAGTCACATGCTAGCACTCATGACTTGTATGGTAAAGTGTTGGGATTACTCCATTACTCATCACGAACTTAAAATTTTCTCTTCTTATAAACAAAAATATTGAAGGTAACATTAAAGGAACTTATGTATTCATCATAAATATGAAGGGCTTTGAAGCTTCTACAAAGAAATAAAATTTATGGTATTAAACCAAGATTTGAAACCAAGGATTTCACCCATCTATAATTTGCATATGATACATTATTATTTCTTAAAGAACATACTATAATTCCTCACAAAATTACAAGCTATTAATCACTTGCAGTCTCACTATAAATCTTTGTAGAATCAACCTATTTAAGACTTTGCTAGATTATCATACTTTTATGGTTAGTATCTAAGACTGTATTAATAAAATATTTAGGTGTTTCATAAAAAAAAACATGTTTTTCTAATGGAAAAATTATGAAAGTTTTTTTTTTCATTTTTGTTTTGGATGGGGAAGAATAGGACATTCCAATTGGTTAAAGTATAGATAAACCTTATTATAACACAAACTTCATTTAAGTAGTTATAAGGATTTTATAAAAATTGGCATTAATACTATAACTATTTATAAATAATGCTATAGCTAATGAGTTCATTACTTAGTTTGGCTACATGCCTTAGAGATCATTATCTTAATATCTTAATTCTTTTCTTTTATTGAAATAGGCTATGATCTTTAACGATAAGTATAAAGAAGAAGTAACCTAATTTATATATATTTTAAGAAATTAGCAAATTGATGGGATGTTAGAAGAGTAGATGCAGGGATCTTAAGATACATCTTAGTATCTTCTCCATTTACTCAACCCATCTAGGATTTTTTACCATAAGCTTAATAAAGCTATTAGCTAGAAGCTCGAATCTAGTTGATGAGTGATGAGTATGCCTAATGTCCAAAATATGATCTATAACTATCACAGTGGACTATGTGTTAATCTGTGGATGAAGCTAGCTTAGTATCTAAATAGTCACTATCTTTCCAGTTGGACTAGTAGCAATTCTAACATGTATGGTTTAGTTCAAGGTGAGGTGTATGATCATAATATTATTCAACATTTAGTAACCCTAATGAAAAATATAGAAACTAATTAATTAAACTAATACATAATAGAGTAAATTATAATCTAGCCTAGGTGATAAGTGTCTAACTCTCAACTTGTTATACATGTTTAGAATTCATGTACCAAGCATTGGGCTTACCAAATGTTATCTTATTGAACAAACCAAGTAATAACATTGCTAGGACTTCCAAGTGAATACATATTTAAACTTAAAAATAGTTGCAGTTATTTCTTTAAATTATGAATATAAAAATGAAATGAAGCTTTGTCACATCTAAAGACCTCATCATTGGCATTGTTATCAAGGACCTTTAGTTAGCTTCATGTGCTTATAGGACATAGTGAAAATCCTTCACATTGTTGGATCGGACCTTAAAGTCATAATCATTCTAACACTATTAACAACTACAAAAAGCATGATAAATTTGTCTTCTAATATAAAATGTCTTCTTCCCATAGGAACGATGGGTCAAAACTACAAGTACCCCAAGAATGCAAAGTGGTATTTACTCATCCAAATGATTTTGTGCCTGATTTCACCTTCATTTTGCATCAAGATGAATAGCTATGGTGGAGAGACATGGAGGGAAAAGTTGTGTTTTTGGCTAACCAATTAGTTCCTAGGATGTTGCTCTAGATTCTTAAGAGGTTATGCATCCAAGATCTCAATCATGAATATGTTGTGTAGGAACTTGAATATTGAGACTATCATCCCATTGAAACATAATGGAAAAGAGATTGACAATAGGAGAAATGCTATGAAGTTGCGAAGGGGAAATGATTTAATAACTATTTATTCCTACTAAACCAAAAATATGATGAGGACCCCCTCTTTGAGGATTCTTAGCACATAGACTCTTCTCCCATTGATTTTGGTGAAGGGAGCTTGAACCAGATTTTATAGTTCACCATAAACAATCCTAGTTCAGGTAAGAATGAAATCCATGATCATAAGGGATCCAAAGGTGGGAGTCATGGTAGGGACAAAGAAAAGCATCATGATGATGATCATGGCTATGACCATCGAAGAGGGTGTGGCTAGCACTGCTGTTCTAGTCCTCCTTCCTCTTCACCTTCATCATCCTTCTCTTCCTCCTCAAGCTCTAACTAAAATCATAGAGGGTGTGATCATGATATAGGTGGTCAATAGAATAAAAATGATTATGATCGTAAGGCCTGTAGAGATGATCAACATCAGAGGCTTGAACATTCAAGGAAGGCTTTCCACCATGAGAGAAGGGCTGGCAGAGGGCATCATAGGCACCATGACCATCATAGAGGTCATGACTATGATGAGCCTTTGCTCACAACTCAAACCATCCTAAACATTATAGAGGTAGTTAAAATTCTAATAATGCATATGAAAGATAGTTGAATAAAGTAGTTGGATATGAATATCATCCTCAAATTTGAAGGGGGATACAACTCAAATCTGTATAACCATCTACAAGCCTTTCACGATGCTTGTGCCTTGTAGAACATAGAAAATGATTAGCAAAAAATTAAGCTATTTCCCATGATACTCATAAGAGAAGAAAAACGTTGGTACCACTCTTTGGAGCTAGAATCAATTCATAGATGGAGTATGATACTTGAGTTGTTTAATGACAAATATCAAATGTACTCTTAAGTGTCCAACTTGATAAAGTAGATCCAAGGTTTGTGACAAGGAACACATAAACCCTTGGATGTAGCCATGGACCCATATTATTCTCTTTTGCATAGATGTTCTAGCCATGGTTATTCTCAAAGGGAGCAGCTTTGTCATATCATAGATGAGCTTTGATTAGAAACACAAAGAATCCTTGGGGTCTATGCCCAAGGAAGATTGTCAAAATTAAGAGCCCATCAAACACAAATGCTTATTAAGAAGGTTGCAAAAGAAGAAGGGGAACTCAAAAAATATAAAGTGTAGAGGAGTATAACTAGGAACCTTCCATCAAAAAAAGGGAAGTCTAGTTTATTGATAATAAGGAGGAGGCATCACTTGATGATGTGGTGCAATGGAAAACCTTACTGATCTAGAAATCTATATCCAAAATTTTGGCTAAGATAGATAAAATGTAAGACTCTTTGGATGAAAAGTTCTAAATAGCTCTAAAAATTGCAAAGAAATCCAAAGACCAAATTAGTGATCATGATTTTAAGAGAAGGAAGGAAGCTAAACATGCCCACCAAAGGGATAAGGGCAAGGATATTGTAGTTGAAGAGGTTGTGGAGTCTAAATCAAATGATGATGGTGGATGTGACATTTACCAATATGAACATTCTAAGGGGTGTTTTCCTATCTTGTCAAACTTGCAGGAATTTGGGTTGTATGCTCTAAATCTTATATTGGAAAAAAAGTAAGCACCTAAGAGATTACCTTATCCTCAAGGTGATCCCAGGCAGTTCCACCAACAAAAATAAGCTTATTATCCAAGTGAAGCTCCACCACAATCATATGAGTAGTATCATCAGTGGTAGAATCCACAAATGTGGGGGATGTAACCATCAAGGCAATAGTACTATTATAGACAACTTGATCCATATGGGTACTATGTTTAGTAACCCATGTCTCTGCGTGACTCTTTCAGTCATGCCTTATTCCAACATCACTACTACCCTCCTAAGTATTACAGAGTCCATTCTCTATCTCCAAGAGGGAAGTCCTCATATCCTTATCATCCTCCTCATTCTTTTGCTCATGTCCTTCCATCCTTAACCCAATTACCACTTTCTCTATCAATGCAGTGTGAAATTCTAGCCTAGTCGTAGCAATGTAACGCTACTAGGACCATTAACTTACAACCAACTCCTTAGTTGAGTGGTTTAGAACCTAGACCTAAAAAAAGGCCATTTTTCTGAACCATCAATCCTACAAAGCCCTCATAGGCTCATGCAGTTGATAATCCTACATCTTCCTCATCCTCTACATCAATCTCCTTTGAACCAAATACCTCCTAAAGTGCATACCATCATGCTAACCCATGTTGTAACTGATTGGATCAAATTTGACCATCTTCCTAAGAAACTATTTGATTCTAGAAGTCCCCTTATTTGCCTTCAAAGCACTAGAAATGAGCCTTGTAAAGCTCTTCTAGATTTAGGTTCTGGTATCAATCTAATTTCTCATGAAATGTATAAAGCCTGGAACCTACCTCTAGTTAAGAAGAGTAACATTCATTTTGAGTTGGCAGATTAGTCCATCATTGTTCCCTTGGGATTAGTGGAGGATATTATTTCCACTATTTTTGGGTGGTCATATCCTACTAATTTCTTGATAATCTATGTTGACAATTGCAATGGGGACTTTCCAATCATCATGGGAAGGGCTTGGCTAAGCACTATTGATGCATGCTTGGGAATTAGAGATCTTTCCATGGAAATTTCTAAGGAAAATGCTTTTGGAAAGATCAAGAAGAAGAGAGTTCCATACATACATATAGTGATATAGTATATAATTATGTGCATAAATTATGATCAATCAAAAGCACATCAATCAAATCATGTAGACAATGTGCAAATCAATCTAAAATTCAAAGGTGATTGTATGCAACAACCACAAACTAGGAGGGCACCCAAAGGCTGATAGTTGATCCTAAAAGTTGCACACTTTGCATGGAACCCAGTGAGAGCTTAACTAGTATCCATGTTGTAGGCATGGATGAACTAAAGTAAGCTCATTACCAACTCTCTGATGATGAACCTAATGAAACCTATTGGAGAGAGTTGGAAATCCATAAAAATTTTAAATAGGAGTCCTTAGAGTTAAAAACTATACTTGCTAGCATGGAGTATGCATTTTTGAAAAATGGAAAGTTGGTGATAATCAATGCCAACCTTGATCCTAAGTAGAAAGAGAAGCTATTAAACATGGCTAACAAATGGCCAATAGCATTTACTTGGTCATACCCCAAAATAATTGGGGTTGATCCTAGGAAATGCCAATATCACATCTATACTAACCCTTCCATCAAGTTAAAAAGGTAGTAGTAGTAGTGGCTAAGCTCCAAATTGAAGTAGATTATCAAAGAGAAAATTGAACAACTCCTCAAGGTGGGGTTCATCTATCCAGTTTCAAATAGTGAATGGGTTAGCCCACTTTTAATTGTGCCAAAGAAAGGTGGTAAGTGGAGGTTGTGTGTTGATTTTAGGTTGTTGAAGATGGTGACCTAGAAAGATCATTTTTCATTGTCATTTATGGACTAGGTGTTGGACACTATTTTTGGGCATTGTTTCTATAGGTTTATGGATGGTTATAGTGGCTATAACCAAATTTAGATCACACCAAAGAGTTAGGACAAAAATACATTCACAAGTCCCTAGGAAAATTTTGCATATTGAAAGATGCTATTTGGTCTATGCAATGCCCCTGCAACCTTCCAACGCCTTGTTCTTAGAATTTTTTAGTAGCATATTAGTAGCAGGGTGGAAGTCTTCGTAGTTGAATTCTCCACCTATGGTGCTACATTTGAGTAGTTCCTAGAACACCTTGAGAAAGTGCTTAAAAGATACATGAAGACCAATCTTTAGCTCAATTGGTAAAAGAGCCATCTGATGGTCTAAAAGAGCATTGTGCTTGGGCAAAGAATCTTATAAGTAGGGATTGAAGTAAACCCTGAAAAAATTAGGTTCATCCAAGAAATAACCCATTAATCAGGAATCGTTAAAGATGTCTAGTCATTCTTTGGAGACATTGGCTACTACTAAAAATTCATAAAGAATTTTTCTAAGATTACTAAACCATTGGTCAAGCTTACAAAGAAAGATGCTTTGTTCATATGGACCAAGGAATGTGAGTAGGAATTCTAGAAACTCAAAGAAAAGCTTTTAGAAACTCCAATTCTATGAGAACTTGATTGGTCTTATTTATTTCACATATGATGGATGCATCAAACTATGCCTTGGGAGTAGTGCTTACATAGTTGGATGATTAGAAATGTTCCTATTACATCCACTACACAAGTTGAAGCATTGTGAGTACATAGCTCAACTACACCATAATAGAGAAGGAGCTAATGGTAGTGGTGTATGCCTTGAAGAAATTTAGGCACTATGTTCTTGGATATAAGGTGTTTGTGCAAACAGATCATAGTGCCATTAACTTCCTCATGAAAAAGTCAATGGTAAGCCCCCATGTCATATGCTAGCTTGTGATCTTGTAGGAATTCAATCCTATAATAGTAGATTGAAATGGAACTAAGAATGTGATCATTGATCACTTGTCTTAGTTACGATGGGACAACAAAGAAGAGGAGAGCGCACTCTTTGATCAATTTTCTAATGAATTCCTCTTTACTAGTGCAATAAATGAACAAGTTCCAAATAAACCTACATGGTACATTGGCATCCTCACTTATCTTCTTACTTAAGAGATGTCACAAGAGTTAGACCATTGGAAGAAACAATAGTTTCTTTATTAGGCCAAATGCTTCGTGGAGATTAATGGACACCTTTATAAGATGTGCATTCTACAAGGTTCTCATGAGGGTTCTTGTGGGGGCCACTATGTAGAGAGATTCATGGCCATTAAGATCCTGATGGTAGGGTAATATTGGCTAGCACTCTTTAGGGATGCACCCCACTTCATCTACTCTTGTGAACACTATCAATGAGATGGTGGGATGATCACTCAAATTGAGGATCCTTAATAGTGAACCCAACTACTGGAACCCTTCGACATATGGGGCATAGAATTCATGGGTTCCAGTACACCCATGTCAAATGGAAAGACATACATAATAGTCACTATTGACTATTGCATGAAATGGGTAGAAGTAGTAGCCATCATTGACTGTACATCTTCCACTACTATGTAGTTTGTACAAAAAAATGTTGTAAATAGTTTTGGAGTGCCACATGCACTGATTTCCAACAATGGTACTCATTTTACAGGTGCTACTTTTCACAAACTCATGCAATGCTTAGGGGTCAAACATAAATTAATAACACCCTACCACCCGCAAGCCAATAGTTAAGTAGTGATTACAAATAAGGAGATCACTAAGATCTTAACCAAAATAATAAGAAAATATAGGAGAGACTAGAGCACAAAACTCAACAATGCTCTTTGGGCCTATCGCTCAACATGGAAACTCCCTATAGGATACTCTCCCCATGAGCTCATGTATAGAAAAATTCCAACTCTTTTGATTCAATCTAAGCTCCATACACTTTCAACAACCTATGACATTGATCTTGATCTTAGCCTAGCACAGACAAAAGGATTTATCAACTTTAACATGCTATATGAGAATAGATTGGTGGCCTTGTCCTTGAATGAAGTGCAATAGGCATTTAACAGAAAATGTCACAACCTTAGAATAACGAAAGTAAAATTTCAACCTAGAGATAAGATCCTTTGCTAGAATCCCACACATGTGCCACAATGAACAAAGTTCCAAACATTGTGAGAAGGGCCTCTATATCATTTATGAAACCTTTCCTTCTAGGATCCTTTTGATCTACAAACCTGAGAGCCTAACCAAAAATCTTGTCAACATAAAACAAGTAAAACCTTTCCATGATGCAAAGTAAGCCAATGCAAGCAACACCTCCTTAGATGGACAACCTTACTCAATTTTTTGAATCTCCTCCTTCCAACTTAGTTTTGGGGGAGATGGCCATTTGTGATAATCGTTAAAATGGCTCCTCAATTTTTGTACATTTTTGTTTTACACTTTGTTGTTTTTACACTTTCTTTATTTCTATATCTTTTTATTTTACACTTTATTATTTTTCCCAATTTTTATTTTACAACATCATTAGTACATTTTAACTTTCTTAAATATTTTACAATTTCTTTTATATTTTACTTTATTTTGATGTAAAATTTTCTTCTTATTTTCTAATGAAGTGGTTTGTTGCCAGCAAGACATAGTGATGCTATAGCTATTTTTTAATGGCGATTTGTACTTAATGTTTTTGAATTCTAATGTCTAGTTTCTATTTTTGAATTTTGATGACTAATGACTAAGACATGGTTTCTTTCTTATGGATTAGGCAGTGAGTCCACATCATCCATTGATCCAGAAACTCTATGGTATTTCTTATTTTGGGAATATGAGGTCTCTTTTTCATTAATAAAAATTTAATGAACTTGTGACCTTGGTAATTTCCAAACTTAGGAAAGATTCAAATGATTTGAATAGGGTGTGACTTTAAGGGGATTCAATGCTCTTTTTATCTTTCCACTTATTTGAGTGCATGAGTGTTTTAATGGATTTCTTACCATTTCACATCGACCAATAATAGGAAGTTAATAAGTCTTTTAATGATGTGGTTTCCATCAAAAAATCCATAAAAACATATAATTTCAAAAAGAAAAAAGAAAAAAGAAAACATGATGGGAATTCAAAGCACATCCCTTAGAGAAAATAACAGGCTACAAGCATTGGTTATGGGACTAGAAAGACATGTTACCCATGCCTAAAGGTTCCTTCTAAATAAGTCCCTTTCTCATTTCTTGCTTCTCCTTTCTTCTCAAATAAGGAATGGTGATTGATTTGTGGAATCATTCTTGTGTCTCACATCTAGTCTTAGAGTGGCAATGCGAAGTCACTGAAAGTGGTTATTGTTGATCTGGACTAAGGATGAACTTTATCAGGTCATTTAACCATGAAATCTGCAAGGGACTTCATGTGACCACAATTAGGAACTTCATTTTACATTTTCTCTCATCCATCAATGCTTTCCATTTTTCATGTCATTTCCAGTTGTCCATGTTTTTGTTTAATGTCTTAGTTTGAAGTGTTAAAATTCTTAGGTAGATTTTTCCATATTTAGTCCTTAACTTTTCATAACCATTCATCACCTATGGGACCCATAGACTCCATGATTTGAGGATATGCAAGGGCAAAATGGACATGAGCTTACTATGGGGAGGACCCACTTGCATATCTCTTAGTTGGGTTAGTTAAGTTCCTTATCCTTAGGCATTTTTGCAATCAAATCTTTCATGTGCCCCATCGATTGCATTTAACTATGCGATCCTTAAGGTATTTTTCCAATAATATTTTATTCTCCCATTAATCTTCAATTATTGTGCATTCATAAACTCTCTTCTAGTGTTTCATCATGTTCATGGCTTTTCTAGCTCTCTAATGACTCTAATTTCATTTCAAAACTCGTATTTTTCAAAATATTTAATGTGGAAAATTTGCTAAAACAACTCTATTGATGGGATCCTGTATATGCATCCCACCCATTGACATCACCTCATTGATGCGACCTCATCAATGGGATCCCATCGATGCAATGTAAAAATGCCTATAAATATGCATGAATACTTAGTAATTTTTCACATTTGCTCATAAACAAGGAAGGAATTTTTGAATTTTGTAGAGCTTAGAACCTTTCAAAAGACATATCTTCCTACCTGTTTGTCTAATTCACTCCATTATTTAATCCTATAGTTATCAGAGGTAATCTCTTTGTCATGGGGGCCACAAACTTTAAGTTTTTGATGAAATTGTTTTTTGAAAAATTGTTAACTCCCACAAATATTTAACAAAGAAATCAACATTAAAACATCAAATTATAAGAGTTAAACCCTTTCAACAAGCTTTGATAACACTGTAAGTTTAAAATCATTAAAATAATAATTAAATAATCAATCTACCATGGCCAAAACTTAGCCTAAGTGTAACTACCCAATGAGATAAGGTACTTAAAGGTTATAAGTTACACATTATATTCTAATCCTTGGGTATGTTTTGACCATAGATGACACCTAAAGGAAAGCACATGCAGGAAAGAGGACCATCCCAACCAAGCAACAAATGAACATAAGTAGGAAGGGGCCAAAAATAGCCCCATGGACAAGCAGAAGCCCATGTCATGGAATCTTTTTAGGAGGAGCCGAGAGTAGAATTTGTCTAGTAGATTCCTAAAGAAGCAGACGCAATAGAATAGTCTCATTGAGATAAAGCACCTAAACTAAGACAAAACCTTGAGGTCATCTTGACGGAGGCTTGCCTCAAGTAGATCGCAAGCAAGAAGGTCTAGAAATTAGAGCTTTAAGAGTTAAAATTTGGACCTTTCCTAGAGTTCACACTACTAGAAGTTAAAACTAAATTGCAAAAATATTCCATGTGGCCTACAATCACTTCCAACGAGGAGTGGTACATGGAAGAAACATACTTGCTCTGGAATAATCGATAGGTCAATAAAATGGTCAAGATCAAGGAAATTTTAGTGTTCTAGTTGGTGAAAGCCATTACAGAGGCCCTTGGGTTACTAGAATCTAGGGCCAACCTTACTTAAATCCCCATGTAGGTAGATCCTAGCATCAAGAAAGAATGAACATAGTAATGTTATGAAGTCAATCGTAAGGAGTTTAGTGCACTCACCACGACAGAGCATGCATACTTTAAGATTTTAGCCTTCCACCTCAATCCAATAGTGAGGCTAAGTAAGATCATAGCCTTCTCCACCCATGCATGTGCTGCTCGAAGTGATAGATTCCCAATCAACCTTCCACAGCTGATCTATCTTGAGATAAAGAAGTGGTTTAAAGAAAATGAACATAGAAGGAAGGTAGTTCCCTTCCTATGTGTCATCCAAAAATTATACAAGAGATGAGGAATAACACACTACACAAATGATGTCATCTAGCATGCTTCATCCACTTCCTAGGTAGAGATAATGAATGACAAAGTACCTACCAAAGTCATCCAAGAAGAAGAGCAACAACCACCACCTCCACCACTTACGAACAAAACAATGTTGGAGTCCCATGTTGCTTTTGAGTGCATGCATGAGATTTGAGAGTAGCTCTTGTGGGAGTAGAGTAGTGAGTAGGAATGAGTGGTGGCGATCCATCTATGTATCTCCCAATAATGAGCCACCTCAATGAAGTGGCTTGAACCATAAGCTAGATGAAAGGAGGTGGACCACTTTTCTTAGCCTAATAAACAAGCTATCCACGAGGTCAAATCCTGATGCCCAAGTGATAATGGTATCTCTCTCGCAATAGAAGCCATTCCTAGAAATTTCTAGGAATGCCACTACTTTTTTGATGCATTTGAAGGATGAGGGGACAACTATCTTGGTGATGTAGCATCATGGGTAGTAGACAATAGAAGAGATCATTGCTAATAAAATTATTGAAGCATTGAATGTACCTGTGGAATCTATACTAGACATTTCTACACTTAGAGATGTGTACACAGGACTTGTTAGCAGAGAATTAAGTGTAGCCTAGCACAAGGAGTTACTGGATCAACTAGCTAAAACTAGGTAACCAATTCTAGATGTCTTTGATCTTATGAATACCATCACTATAATCCAATCAGAGCAACTAGAAGCAAGGAGAAAATGCATCATATTTTTGGGACAACTTGAAATAGCCAAAGCTCAAAACCAACACTTAGCTATGGAGGTTGTTCAATTAAGAGCCTATTTTATCGATCCTACATTTCTCGACGCTACACTAACATGAGATGAAGCTTTCAAATAGCTTGAAGACAAGCTCAAAAAGGTTGAGAATGAGAGGGAGATGACTATCTTTAACTAGTCTATGGTCAATACGAAAACATACATAATTCAAAAGGACCTAGTCCAGATGTGCCATAAGAATGTAATTTTGACCATAGAAAATCATCACCTATAGAATGTTGATGTGTAGAAGTAGAAGATGCAAGATTTTATCCATCAATAGTAGGAGTAGCTAGCCAAAGTAAATAATGAATTAAGAAGATTGATAGCTAAAAAAAGAAATCTCACCATGGAGGAAGTCTAAGTCCTTTTTCAAAAATCTATGATAGAAATAGCTTCCTAGAAGTACGAGGCTCTCGAATTTAAGAGAGTCAAGAACCATTATAGAGATTAGGTTGGCCTATAAAAAAAATTAATGAAAAGCACATTCAGATGAGAAAGGAAAAAATCAATGAGACCCTCCAACATCTCAAAGAAGGAGGCGATGTTTGGTAGCCTATCTTTAATGGGCTTAATGACTACAAAAAATTGGAGATCCACATGCAAGAGCTTTAGATCAAGGAGATGATGTAGTACATGAAGCTTGCTAATCTTTTTTATGCAAATTTGGTGATGCTAACTACCAATAGGCGATGGTTAAAATTGGTAAAACAAGTGGCCATCTCATACTTGTTGTATGAGGTAGGGATCAAGCATCGCAAAGACACCAAGTAGAAGCTTAAGATTGCTAATTCTGAACTTGAGGTTCTCAAGGTGAAGTTCACCTACCAACAATCAATAGCCAAGAACCTAGCCAAGTAGATGAACAACTATCAAGGGATGTGTAATACACTCATAGCATTCGATATCAAACATGAAAAATTTGTTGCATCAATCATGAATGTTAAGGAGCTATTCCTGACAATGTCTTGTCCATGGGATATTCCCATTCCAACCCATAATGGTGATAAAGCATGAATTGTGAATGGTCCCTAGAGTAAGGAGAAGAAGATGAAGGTACTATTGGACATCTTTTGTCTTCCATCGAAAGTTGCAGCTATTGTAGGACAACCATAACTACCTCAACCACTGCATGCACTTGAAGTAGGAGAAGGTCCTTTTGAACCTTAAGAGCCTCCATCACTTGGGACCATTTAATCTTCTTCATCATCTTTGCACCATCAAATAAATTCTACTTGTTAGTTTTATCCTGGTGTTCAATTTTGTTGTCCTAGACACCAAAAATTTTGTAATCATTGTAAAACCATACACTTAAGCACTTAGTTTTTGTTTTGTTGTTTGTGTGTTTGTTTTGTTAGTCAATAATCCCATACCTTCCCAAATTTTATAAAGAACTTGATGATGAGTTTTCATTCAGTTGTGGGGGTACGATGAGTCACATGGTTTGGCCATGTCGATGGGATGCCGTTGATGCGATCTCATCAACGTGATCTCATTGACGTAGGGTTTGATTTGTTGACATGTACCCATCGACGAGGCACCCTATTTTTTCCTATAAATGTGACCTTCCACCACATTTATGACATCAAGTGCTTGCAGTAGGAGTTAAAGAGTGTACAAATCTTTATTTGAGCACTGTTGTACCCAAACAGTTCAGTGTGTGTGGCAATAAAGACAAGTTTTTTTTATCAAACCTTATAGCACTTAGACTAGATTAATTATTTCTTTAAGCATGTAATATTTCAAGCAATTTCCTTTAATTTTTTAAGTAATTAAAGTAATTAATTAAGATAAATTACATAGTAAATATAAGTACGACCACTTTGAGTGTATATGTAATGCTTGGTAATCCTAGTAACACTTAATGTTTGGTAACCCAATAGCATTATACATGTTCAAGATGTGTACAGCAAGTGGGAATGGATGCTTATGTTAGAATTAGTTAAATGTTAGTTATTTGTTAGATTAATTTAGCAATTAATTACCTTATTCTTTATGCTTTCTTCTTAGGTGACTTACGTTATAAATGATAAAAAATAATATGCCTCAATTATACTTAACCATACTCTTGTACTCACAAGTAAAATTGGGAAGACAACAATTACAACAGTTGATTCACCTCCTAGGTAAGTGTACATAGAAACCTATAAGTCCCTGGAATTCAACCAGATCATGCGGAAACATTTGTGATTCGTATGGTTGGGCATAGGATCTACTCGTTGCTCATCAAGCTCTATAGCAGATCTCCCTAGCATAAATCCAAATTGATTTTATGATATTTTTTATTTAAGTTTAAGAGGATACTCTATCATTCTCTCCCAAATCTTGATAGTATGGCTCATTAGCTTGATTCCTCTATAATTTTCATAATGCTACACATCTCCTTATTTTTATAAATGGGAACAATAATGTTTTTTCTTCAATTGTTAGGCATTTATTCATCTTTCAAAGTTTTGTTAAATAATTCTATCAACTAAGAAACTCTTGTATCTCCTAGTGCTTTCCAAGCTTCTCTTAGGAACGTTATTTGGTCTAATAACTTTTCTATTCATCTTTGGTAAGGTTTTCTTCACCTCAAAGAAGGAAAGTTCATGAACCAAACCAAAATTTGGTTCTTCTTTTAAAATATCTTCTATTGGAAATTCTTTATTCAATAATTCTTGAAAATAACATTTCCACATATCCAAAATTCCATTGTCTTTTACCAAATTTTTTTTCATCTACCTCTGTAAATAGATGTTTTCCTTCCTTTGTTCTTAATTTCAAATAAAAGCTATCCAAAACCTTATGCTTGAGTTTGGCTACTGATACGGTTGCTTTGTCTTTCCCATTTTGTATATAAGTCTATTATCTTAGTTTTTGCTTTTGTGCCATTCCTTAAATTATTTTTTCTTGTTTTAGATAATATATTGCAGTTGGTCACTTTACCACCATATCTCCTTTGGGATGTATTTTTTTCCCTTTTGTTTTAACAAAAATGTTCTTTTCAATTTTCTAAATGAAACTTTCTATTTAACCCCAAATATTCATTAAGTCTCATATTTTAACTATGTATGTTCATGTAAGTTATAATTAGATTACTTGTTTTCTTTAGTGTTAAATAGTGACACATTCCGTTATTTACTTATATTTATGCACATATCATTCTACCTTAGAAATCTAACTTGAGATTTTCAATTTTGTTTTCACTTCAACCATTTTCACTACCAAGAACTTATTGGTTCCACAATTTATGATAGCAAACTTTTTTAAAAAAATGCTAATTAAATTGAAGTAAGCTAAAATATGATTAAAAAATTGATCTCTTTATTACATTTGGAGTGTCATTATATTAAAACTCACTGATTCATACTCCATTCACTTTTTACGTATATGTTTCTTTTCACTTGCCAACTAACTACTAAACTCAAATTAATTTGCCAAAGTTTTTTTTAAATGACAAATGTAACGTTCTTTAACATGAAAATTGAGGGAATAGTGTCAATGAATATGGGTCCATATCACTTGCTATGTGTCAATACATGCTTGTCTCTATATGTGTATTAATGTAATTATATTGTATCCATTTATTCAAGAATGAATGTTAAACTTGTAATTTATTATAACGGCTAAGTAAAGCAAATATTTGAATTCAGAAATATATATAGTATTGTCTTACGGCTAGTAGTTAACTCTCCATCCTACAACGACATAATTAACAACTATAAGAATTAATGATCACGGATGTTATCATCGTAATGTTGTATAATCTTATGTACCCTCAATGCAATGCAACATTCTAGAATAGATACCTGCTTGAAATCTTTGCTGATAAATGACCAATGAGAAGAAGATGGGTGATCAACAGCAATACGAGAAAATTCATCATAGCTGGCAACTGCAACTGCAATGGGGAAGCCAGTAAAAGTCCGTTGTAAAGAAACCTCAAACTTCTATGCGTGATTTTGCATAGAGTGACTAACTACTCACGTTATTTATTTATTTATTATTTATTCTGGATTGTACCAATGTTGCGGGTTCAGTCGTAAGACGGTCAAGCTTTAACTCCGTCCTCTTCACAGGCACAATACATACATACTGATCATAAAAGTATGCATTGCGGTTCAATATATACGCCGTGACTTGCCGTGCATGGTGCTCCTGGTCAGTGGAAAAATGGTAGAAAACTCGGTAACAACATAATTTAATGTTTGAGAGAGTAAAGTCTAATTAAGGCGTGTTTGATTACATTTGAGTTCTCGATGCTTCTCGAGGATAAAGAGTGGGATTTGACTCTTTTTGAATTTGCTCACTTGTATTCACCATTGTTTTCCTTAACAAAATCATTTTCGAATTAGAAACGCAAACAGCGGGCTTGGGAGTAAGACATCGGAGGTGTATTAGTATGCATGTTCAAAGAGTATAAATGTGTTGTGTTAATTTTGGATGCACCAACATTCAGAAAAAAAACTTGTTTAAGGAGACTATTACCTAGGTATCTCCCGTATGGGTACCGAGAAACTGGAATAGGAATAGTCGGAGAGGGCTATATTATGTTCCAAAAAGTAAATGAAACTAAAAAGTTGGAAGAATTTAAATTGAATAATTATTTTGAATTTTAATGAAAATACAAGTAAATTTTAAACTTTTCCTTGGTGTCCCATTGCTACCGTTGATCCGTGTCTCATTGCTATCGTTGATCGGTCGCTGCCGGTGATGCCCATTGCTAGGCAGGGAAACCCAACCACCACCAAAACATGTGCTTGCACCATTGTAACCTCACTCCACCCCACATCTACTATCTGATGCCATTGGAGGAAGGAGAGGAAAAGAGACCCTACCATTCCTTTTGCCATGCATTTGATGTGGCAGAGGAGAGTGATCGTGATTCCACCTACCATGTGCACCACTATGGTAGAGAGAGAGTGCATGTGTGATCAACCCTGCTATGACAACATGTTGCAATAATTGCCTGCAATGCGATGCACATATTGATTTGGGTGTGCCTACCATTGCAGTTCGTGCCTCTATTTGCCATTGTCTACCACACGTGTAGCCATTGGAAGAGAGAGAGATCCTACCCCATTCAATGCACCACTTGCCATTATCATGCATCATGCACTGCTAGCTGCAACTCACCACAACTTCAACTCTTGCTGTTGCGGCTAATTGCTATCAGTAGGTTTGATGCACCGTTGACCATTGCTTATGCGTGCGTCTCCTGTATGTACACTATCTGTCTCATGTGTAGTCGTCATTAGGTGAGAGAGACCTAGAACTCCTATGCTAACTACTGCCAGAACATGCCATATGCATAGCTATCAGAGGGAGAAAGGACCCAAGATCTATCTTTACTCTAAAGAGAGGAGGGACTCCCCTTTCTACCTACAACCACAATGGCCACTGCCACATGTCTTGCTAGAGAGAGGGGGGCCTATTGGATTTCCCTTTTTGTTGGTCATGGTCACCTTTTATAGTCACTGTTGCATCGGTTACACCACTCTCCTGTTGCACCTACCACTTTCTGCTACAGATATGTTTGTAGCTACCTAGAGAGGCTACCCAATAATCCCTGCATTCTTGTTCTTTCTAGCTAACCGCTTCATCTCTTATAAGCTACTCCCACTAGTGCCATGAATGTCCACATCTACCACTTGTCGACATCCGTTGTTAACATTAGTGGTTACTACAACATTGGTTATGCCACTCTCCTACCACATTCCACGTTCACCTATGACCATTACCACATCAACCACCACCGTTCACACATTACATCCACCTCCCAATTCATTACATCGACCACTTGCACAACCACCACCACCATCAGTTACATGCATTGCCCATGTAACATCTTGCAAAACACCCATAGCCAGCCCACATTGTCCACATAAGCATTTAAAATATCAAGGTGACATCCTACATAGACCATACAAAAAAGGAGTAGACGATGACCATTCTTATTATTCTTATTATTATTATTTATTTATTATGGGTGGTTAGGGTAACCTTTAGGTTTACATTGAGAAATCCAAAATGTCGTAGTGTGTGACTCATAGGCAAACCATGTTTTAATAACAATAAAAAAATTTATTTTTGATTGCTAAGAACTTTCTCAAAAATTTCTATAGGTGTGTTTCAGTTTACTTTTATTTCCATTTTCATTTTTCAATTTAATTCCTTTTCAAGTAAACATCGCTTATCTAACAAAGTTTACATTGTAGAACACACAATGTTATTGTTGATCATGGCCCCATGCCTAGCATGGGTGATGTTGGCATCAACACTTAGCCCTCAAAATTTTAATTGTATGCAAGTGTAAGGATAGCAAAAAATAAAAATAAAAAAAAAATAAAAAAATAAAAAATAAAAAATAAAAAAATAGAAATTTTAAATGGGGATGCAACAGATAGATGATAAAAAACATCAAAAATAGACAAATTGAAACTTGAAAGTAAACTATATTGATATAACCATGATTAAAATAACTATATCATTAAGAGGAAACTAGATGTGGGCCACCCTTACCACACCATCTTATTTAATTAAGACCAAAATATCTACTCTTTATAAATCATAACTTTATATAAAGTATATAATTAAGATCTCATTCCCAATCTTCTCACAAGGTAAAAGTAAAAAGTATGTGAACTACTTTAAGCACAAGACCTATACTAAACTTCATGAAGAGAACATGCTTTTTTTTAGATCATAGCTAGCCACAACTTTTGGATTTTTCCTTGGGATATTTTTTTTTTCTTTTTTGAGTTTTGGGGAAATAGGTTTAAAAGGGGAAATGGAGGTTAGAGTGAAGATTGCTGCTAGACCCCATCACACTCAAGAACTTATTACATTGCCAATAAACACCGTCCTCATTCTTTTTTCTTTTGTTTCTATTTTTTTTAAGAAACTTTGTTTATGGTGCACTTCATTCTTAAGATAGTAATGACAACATGAGTTTGGTCAATTAGTTGCACTACCAAAGAACATGATCCTTTCAGAACTTTGCTCATGGTGCAATTCAACCCTCATGTATGTGCCTTTTAATTACTATCTAAATGGCATCATAGCAGGTCTCCTAGGTGGCTAAGGGTTCTCAAGTGAAGATGAACACACTTTACCCTATTGATCACAAGGTAGCCATGGATCATCACACTTGAGGGCTGGGGCTTATGAGAGGGAAAATAACATTTTTTAGGGTCACCTAATGATTATGGCTAACCATTCTTCAACTTCACATGTCCTACACCCACATGAGCATGATGATAACATGATAAGTTAGCATAAATCGTATCCTCCATAATCCAACATAACAAATAAGATTAAAACATTGAAAAAGGTTGGGAAGAATCGTAGCATTATTAAAATATGTAATATAAAGGAGATTTTATGCAATAGTAATAGGATATATCATATAAAGAATTATGCTTACATTATTTTCCAATGGTGTTATGATGACCTAACACCTAGTAACTCAAATAATCATAATGATTATTAAAATCATATGAAAAGCGCAAATCAAACCAAAACCAATATGCTAAGAAAGAAATGATGGAAATGTAAACAAAATATGAAAATGCAACTATATATAAATGAAATTCATAGTGAAGAGAAAGAAAATATGCAACTAAGGATTTATCAAGTGTCCATGTGGGGCATCTGAGTAGAAATGCTTTGGATGAAATGCATTAAAATTTCTAGCTAACTTATATCCCTACAAATCAGCAATTTTGTGAACATTGGAGCCAATGACATTTGTAACTTGGAATGAGCTTAATCACATATGAGAAAACTTACTTTGAGGATTTGTTTGACCAGATGCTCTATCTCTCTGAAGGACTAGATCTTCTATTTTAAGGACTTTACCTACATATCTCTTGTCAAACCACCTTTTAACAATTTTTCAAGATCAAGATTACAAAAATCAATACATGATCATAATTTGCTTCATTTTCTATCAGGCACTAAATTTGATGTCCAACTTGGATATTTCATAAGATGAATAATTTTAGATTCTAAAAGTTCATCAAGTTCTTCTTCCATCTATGTTTCAAGCTTAGGTCTAATAGGTCTAAATTTTTGTAAATTATTGAATACAACTTCTCTAGGAACATGTTCAATGGTTATGTTGTCAAAATTTGGCACACCTTCTAATGTTTTAAGAGATAGGATCTCATTTATATCTTTGTCTTCCCCTAAAGATGGTGGGTTATTGAGAAGAAATCCCTTTCCATTGTGTTGATGATAAGGCAGGGTATCTTCGTAGATTTCTTCACCTTCTCTAGAAGTTTGATAGGGTTGGGTGAAATTTGTATGAGAAAAAGGATTTATTTTTGTAATTTCACTCACATAGTCATTTATAACATGTTTTCCATGTTCAACCTCAATAACTCCAATATAAAGATTAGTGTTTTGATTTTCTAAAGATTGATTTTGCTAATCGAAGCTTGTAACTACTAGTTTATAGAAAGGCTTGCATGGTATGATCATATATTTAGATTTTCCTTTGATAGGAATTAATAGTTCTGAGAAATTTGACCTAAATGAACACCCAAACATGGCTTCAAAAATCTTAGATAAGAGCATACCATAAGTAGATGACATATCAACTACTAAAATATCCATATAACATGTAAACGTAAGGTATTGTTTAAGTTGTAATTTCACTTCTTTTAATGACCCTACTACCAGTACGTTAGACCCATCAAGTTGTATCATACTTCTTATTTTTGGTAGCATCCATGCTTGTAAGGTTTTACATATCTCAAGTGACATGGCCCCAACAGTTACTCCTGAATCTATCAAACAATTATGAACGTTCTTTCCTAAAATAATGGAGGTTTCTCTTTCTTGCTCATGATGAAATTGTTTGCATTTTGTATTGATAACACATTAGGACTTTCAATGAAGTGAACTTGCCTTTTGGGGGTTGGGCATTTTTCTTTATTGGTTTCAAGTGTATCAACTATCTTTTAAATCACATCTTTCATTTCATTAAAATGTAAAAGGTCATACATTAAAATATTGGCTTTAATTTTCTTCAAATCTCAACTATATCATAAGTCTTATGTTCGTATTTGGCTTCTTGTTGAGGTGGAGTTCTTCTAAGTATAGAAGGAAGGTTTGGTCATTGTGGGGCATTTGCTTGGGATGGTCTAGTTTGATTACTAGTGTTATTTTAACCAAGAGCTCTCTTGTTTGAAAGAGTATAGGAATCATTCCTAGCTTTTTGTTGTGTGTTGTTTATAATGTCACTAAGTCTACGGTAGTAAGTGTTATGTGGATTGGAATTGCTTACCTTAACTTATTCCAATGATGAAACTTCTTCATTCTTTGCTCCATGGGTTATGTTTAGGATGATAATTGGGGACTTCCCATTTTGTTAACCTTGGGCATTGTCATCATATAATGCTAAAAAATGAGGACAAGTTTTCTTAGAATGTTGCCTAGTGTTATGGAGACAAAAATAATTATCATTGATTAATGTACTTGGATTTTCAAATTGTATTGAAATCTTATTGTTGTTTCACTTCAGTTCAACTACTCCATTGGCAAGCTTTTGAAGTGAATTCAATATCTAGGTCATTTGATTTTGATTTTGAGTTGTAGGTCCAATAGGATTGGATATCCCATTTGGGTTTATGATTAATTGGATTAAGGCTTTCGATTGGTCATCATTCAAACCAATGTTGAATAGTAGAAATGAACAAAATGTGGGATCTTGAAAATAGTATATGTAGGTTGAGTCATTTGAAGGGAAGTGGGAGTTAAAAACATAGTATTGGTCATTGGGAAAGTTAGTAAAGGTAAAGGACTAGATTGCATAGGGTTACTAATGCTAATCATTCCAAATTGGGTTTGAATGCTATTCATGAGGTTAATTTGTTTTAACTCAATGGCTTTAGCCATTTCTCCCTATATGTTTGTTATATTGGGATCAGATTTGATGGCATAGGCAAAGAATGGGTTAATGGTAGAGAGATAGAAGTTAAGGATACCATTAGGTTGCAAATACATCTCATTTGGCACATAGGCAAGTTGATGGAGGAATCTTAAGTTGTAGTCATAGACATTCTCCCTAGGTATTTTTCTTAAGCTTGTGAAATTGCTTGATGTTATGTTTGGGCTAGTAAACTTATTGAATTTATGAAGGAATTTATTTTTAAATTTTTTCCATGAGTAAATAGAGGCATCAGGGAGCATTAAAAACCATTAAGTGGCTTTGCTCTTGAAGGTTGTCACAAATACCCTACAAGCTATGTCATTTTGTACAATGTTATGGATGTTTAGTAAGGTTTCGAAACATGTGTGGGATCGAAGAACAAATTTATGTTCTAAAATGATTTTGGGATATCATGATAGTTGGTGAAGTTAAAGTGGTTGCACACCAAGGGAGCTGGTGGTTGATTGGCTACCATCTTAGTTCGAGTCCTTCTAAAGATAGAACCTAGAAAATATGAGGCTTGTTGTTTCCTTAACGTAAAGTGACATGTACCTGGTTGGTTAGGGGTAGGAGTAAAAGCTCTTTTTTGGGATGAAGATTCGCTCATAATATGTAAAATGCTAATAAACTATAAAATTAAATAAGACAGAAAAACATTTAAATACTATTTTTTTATATTTTTATCTTTAAAAGAAAAATTGAAATAAAAAAATATATAAAATTTAAAAGAAAAGAAATGAAATGCAAAATTTTAGAAAATTAAATTTAAAACTAAATAATTAATGAAAACCACCTCACCATAGTTGGGGTTGCAATAAGGATTGCTAGAGTATAAATTTGGAACCAAAAAATGAAACTAAAATAGAGCAATAAAACTGAAAATAGGCAACCATTAACTAGAATTGGTATAAAAAACAAGCCACTAGATGTTTGGGTAATTGAAACTGAAAAATAAAAGATTTTAAAGATTGAAATTTTTTTTAAGGTAGTAGAAATTGAAAAGTAACTAACAATAAATAATTGTCACCAACATAGAAAACTACAACAGGAAATTTAAAGTTCAAAGAAACTGAATAGGAAAAATAGAGATTCAAAAACTATAAAGTAGATGACTAAGAATAGAAATAGGGAAAATGAAATTTTCAAAAAATGGAAATAGAATAGGATCAAGAAAAGAACAGAAAATTGATATTTTGGGAGAAAAATGAAAAAAAATTTGAAAAATAGCCCTCTTTCTAGCACCAAAAGGTTTTGATGCATTAATTTTGGACACACCAACACTTAAAAAAAACTTTTTAAGGAGACTATTGCTTAGGGTGCCTCTGGTATGGGTACAGAAACCCAAAAATAGTCTCAAATAGAGAAGGCTATGTCATGTTCTAAAAAGTAAATGAAATTGAAAAGTTGAGAGAATTTAAATTAAATAATTATCTTAAATTTTAATGAAAATATAGTAACTAGTAAATCTTAAACTTTTCCTTAGTCTCCCGTTGCTGCAGGCTGGTGCCCACTACCAAGAAGGAAGACCCCAACCATCACCAAAACATGTGCTTGTGCCACCATAACCTCACTCCGCCATGCATCTACTGTTTGACGTCATTGGAGGAAGGAGAGAAAAAGAGACCTTGTCATTCCTCTTGCCATGTATCTGATGTGGCACAAAGAGAGTGACCATTGTTCCTCTTGCCACACACACTATTGTCGTAGAGAGAGAGAGAGTGTGTGTGTGTATGATCAACCTCGCTATAGCAATGCGTAGCCACAGCTGCTTACAATGCTGCGCACACACTAGTTTGGGCATGCTTGCCACTATAGTTTGCTCCTACTGGTGCCATGAATGTCCACATCCACCACTAACGTTAGTGGTTACTGCAACATCGGTTATGCCACTCTCCTACCCATGTTCCACATTCCCTTGCAACTATTACAACGTCATCCACCTTCATTTGCACATTACATCCACCTCCCAGACTGTTATGTCCATCACTTGCATGACCACCACCACTGTTGGTTATGTGCATTGCCCACATAATGTCATGCAAAAACACCCACAGCCAACCCACATTGTCCACATAAGTATTTAAAATATCAAGGTGATATCCTACATAGACCATAGAGAAAAGGAGTAGATGATGACCATTATTATTATTATTATTTATTTTTTAGGGTGGTTGGGGTAACCTCCAAGTTTACATTGAGAAATCTAAAATGTTGTAGTGTGTGACTCATAGGCAAACCATGTTTTAATAACAATAAAAAAGTTTATTTTTGGTTGCTAAAAACTTTCTCAAAAATTTCTATAGGTGCTTTTCAATTTTCTTTTATTTTAATTTTAATTTTTTGATTTAATTACTTTTTAAGCAAACATATCTTATCCAACAAAGTTTACATTCTACAACACACAATGTTATTGTTGATCATGGCCCCGTGCCTAGCATGGGTGATGTTGGCATCAACAAAATGTTAAGTACCTCATGAAGCATGACAATTAATGTGCTTGCTAGGGTTATCTCTTGAGAAAGAAAAGTTCAAACTCCAAGTCACAACCTTAGAATTTTATTTTATTTTCTAGATAAAACCTTTTTACCAAAAATAATGGACATATCATGTTTAACAATGACTATAGCAAAATCAATCATTATCTATTTGGTCCATGAATAGATTTCACAGTATAACTATTAAATGTTATTATTTGTTCATTATATTATCATAACCATGCAGAAGAACACTAGTGTTTCTCATTCATAGTTATAATTATCATAATTGTATACTAAATACTAATATTGATATTTATTATGTTTTTGTAGACCCAAAGAATCTATAAAAAAATGAACTTAAAATACATCAATGGTAATAAATCTTAAGTATAATAGATATGTCCAATATTCATGTAACTATTGACACATAAATTTTGGTCACACCAACACTAGGAAAGAAAACTCATTTTAGAAGACTATTGCCTAGGGTGCCTCCTGTATGGGTATGGAAATCGAGGAATAGTCTCAGCTAGAGAGGGCTATGTGGCCTTTTGTAAATAATAAACTAAAAAAATAAAATATAGAATTTAAATTAAATAATTATCTTGAATATAATGAGTAACTAAAGAAATGAATTTTCCCTAGTCGCGCTAATGCTACTAGTCTGTGACTGCCGATGTTATTCACTATTAGGTAGGAAGACCGCGATCGCCATGAAAGAGGAAGAGAGAGAGAGAAAGAGAGAAATAGAGACTATCCACTGTAGTCAGCATAGGGTAGCAACTATGATCTTCAAAGTTTGCCACTGTCTGCCACCTTTTGTGCACCACCGTAGAGAGGAAGATCGTCCACCCATGTCTGCACCACCGAGACAAGTTGTTGACCATTTCCAAGAAGACCCACAAGGATATGATTTTAAGCTGCTAGCTCCTACTTTGGATCCTTTTTAAAGATCAGCTGGAAACTTGTAAAGAAAATAAAAGAAAGGAAGAAATTGCTACTTAGTGGAGAGGAAGCTGCCCCTCCTGGCTCATAGAAAAAGCCCTTTAGGACTGATGGCCAGAGCCCATTTTTTGGACTCATAGAAAGAGCCCCTTAGATTGATAGAAAGAGGCTTCTTAGATTAATAGAAAGAGCCCCCCAGATTGATAGAAAGAGGCCCCTAGATTCTTAAAAAGACCCCTCTAGTTGTATAGCCACTACGACCATCCATAATGATGCCCACATTTCATGTAATGGTTACAAAAATTGCCACCACTTCTTGCGTAATAATTCGCATGTTCTCCAATTTAAGTGCCCACTATGTCCATAACTTCTGAAATGTCTACCACTAATTTCCATAACTTTTGAAATATTTGCCACTAATGTCTGTAATCATCGCCATTAATAACGACCACTTAGTAATTTAAATGCCCACTACACGCATGATTTTTTTACTGTGGTTATTAAGAGAGAGAGATAGAGACATTGATAATCATGGTCACATAAGAGCATGGGAGTGTTGACATCAACACTTAGCCCCCAAACTTTTAATTGCCTGCAAGTGCAAGGAGCAACAAAACCATGAAATTTTTAAACGAGATGCAACAGATAGGAAATCACAAACATCACAAAACAAGAAAATGGAAACTTCAAAGTAAACTATATTAACCTAAACATGATTAAAATAACCAAATAATCAAAAGAGAACTAGACGCAGGCCACCCAAACCACACCATCTTATTTAATTAAACTCTAAATATATAATTCATTATCTTAACTAAGTGGATATATATATATATATATATATATGAAATCAAAATATAACTAAGATCACATTCCCAATCTTCTCACAAGGTAAAAGTCAACATCATGAGGACTACTTAGAGCACCAGACCCATACTAAACTTAATGAGGAAGACAAGCTCACATTAGATTGTGGCTAGCCATAACTTTTAGATTTTTCCTTGGAACATTTTTTTGACATTGAAAAAAAATGGATGATAAGGGATTATTTGCCTTTTTCTTTTTGGAAAGTAGGTTCAAAAGGGAAAATGTAGGTTAGGGTGAGAATAGCTATCAGATCCTATTACACTTAAGAACTTATTACACTACCAATGAACATGGCCTTCATTCTTATTATTTTTTTAATTTTTTAATTTTCTTGGGAAAATTTGCCCATGGTGTACTTCATTCTTAAGGTAGGAATTCTTACATGAGTCTAGCCGATTAGTTGTATTGCTAATGAACATGGTCCTTTTGGAACTTTGCCCATGGTGCAGTTCAACCCTCATGTATGTGCCTTTGATTACAATTTGATGACATCATAGCAGGTCTCCTAGGTGGCTAAGGATTCTTAAGTGGAGATGAACACACTTCACCCTGTTGTTCATAGGGTAATCATGGACCATCACACTTGAGGGCTAGGGTTTATGAGAGAGAAAATGGGATTTTCCAAAGTCACCTAGTGATTATGGCCAACCATTCTTGAACATCACTTATCCTACACACATGATCATGATGATTACATGATAAGTTACCACAAATCTCGTGCTCCATAATCCAACATAACTATAGAAACTAAAACCTTTAAAAATATTGGGAAGAATCAAAGCATTATTGAAATATATAGAATAAAAAAGATTTTATGTAATAGTAATAAGAAATATTATATAAAGAATTATACTAACATTATTTTCCAATGGTGCTCTGATGACCCAATGCTTAGTAACTCAAAAGATCATAATGATTATTAAAATCATATGCAAAGCAAAAATTAAAATAATATGCCAAGAAAGAAATGATGGAAGTGTAAAGAAAATATGCACATGAGACTATTTACAAATGAAATTCATGGTGAAGGGGAAGAAAATATGCAACTAAGAATCTACTAGGTGTTCATGTGGGGAACTTGAGTAGAATGCTTTAAATGAAATGCAATAAAATTGCTATGTAACCTATGTCCTTGCACATCAGCAACCTTGTACACATTGGGGCCAATGACGTCTTTAATTCGGAATGGGCTTGACCAAATAGGAGAGAACTTACCTTGAATATTTGCTTGGTCACATGTTCTACCTTTTTCTGAGACTAGGTCTCCTATCTTAAAGACTTCACCAACATACTTCATGTCAAAACATTGTTTAACAATTTGTCGATGCTTAAGATTACAAAAATCAAGACCCAATCTTAATTTTCTTGATCGTTTTCTATAAATTTTTTCTTTGATATAAGTTTCAATGATAGGTCTAGGTCTTGGTGGGTCATCAAATATAGCCTTTCTAGGAGAATGTTCCATGGATGTGTCATTAAAATTTAGCTCACCTTCAAATGTTTTAAGAGGTAGAGTTTTACTTACATCTTTATCTTCCTCTAAAGGTGGTGGATCACTTAGATGAAATCCATCATGTTGTTGATAAGGCAAGGTGTATACATAGCTTTCTTCACCTTCTCTAGAACTTTGGTAGGATTGGATGGAATCTTCATGAGAGATAGAATTTATTTTTTTAATTCCACTCACATAGTCATTTACAACATGTTCGTTGTGCTTAACCTCAATAACTCCAACATAACTATTGGTGTTTTGATCTTCCAAAGATTGATTTTGTTGGTCCAAGGCTGTAACTACATGTTTGTAGAAGGGTTATAGAGGTATAGTCATGTATTTAGATTTTTCTTTAATAGGGATTAATAGCCTTGAAAAATATAACCTGAAGAAGCTCCCAAACTTGGCTTCAAAAGTCCTAGATAGGAGCACACCATAGGTAGGTGACATGTCAACTATTAGGATATCTATGTAACATGTGAACGTAGGGTATTGTATAAATTGCACTTTCACTCCTTTTAATGATCCTACTACAGGTACGTTGGACCCATTGAGTTGAATCACATTTTTTGTTTGTGGTATCATTTGTGCTCCTACAGTCTTACATACCTCAAGTGGCATGACAGTGACAGTTGCTTGAGAATCCATCAAACAATTGTGAACATTCTTTCCTAAAATAATTAGAGTTGTTAGAAAAGGAGGTTGCTCTTTCTTACTCATCATGGAATTATTTACATTTTTTACTGATAATATGTTAGGAATTTATGTGAAGTGAACTTGCCTTCAAGATTTTCCTTTATTGGTTTCTAGTTTATGAATTATCTCTTGAACCACCTTTTTCATTTTGTCAAAATGTAACAGATCATACATTGAAATGTTAAATTTGATTTTCTTCAAATCCTCAAATAGATTGTAAGTCTTAGGTACTTCTTTGACTTCTGGTTGAGGTGGAGTGACCCAGAAGGTGGATTTGGTTGTTGTGGGGCATTTACTTGTGATGACCCACTTTGGTTGTTTACATTGTTTTAACTAGGAACTATCTTGTTAAGAAGAGTGTAAGGGTCATTCCTACTTTGTTTCTTTGTGTTGTTCATGATAACACTAAGTTTACAATAGTGAGCATTATGTGGGTTGGGGTTGTTTACCATAACTTTCTCCAATGAGGAAACCTCTTCGTTTTCTATTTCATGAGGTACATTGAGGACCATAATAGGAGGTTTTCCATTTTGTTGACCTTGGGTGTTGTCACCATATAATGCTAAAAATTGGGGACAAGTCTCCTTAGAATTTTTCCTAGTGTTATGGAAGCGATAATAATCATAATTGACTGATGAACTAGGATTTTCTAGTTATATAGGACCCTTTTTGTTTCTCTTTAATTCAACTACTTCATTGGAAATTTCTTGAAGTAAAGTTAATATCTGGCTGATTTGATCTTGAGTTTGAGTTGGGGGTTCAATAGGATTAGGTACCTTATTTGGGTTTATGATGGATTGAATTAAGGCCTTTGATTGCTATTCATTCAAACCAGTATTAGATGGTAGGAATGGAGAAGATATGGGACCTTGAAAATAACTATTTGTAGGTTGAGGCATTTGAAGGGAAATAGGAGTTTGGAACATAGCATTGGCCATTGGGAAAGTTGGTAGATATAAAGGACTATGTTGCATAGGATTTCTAACGCTCATCATTCCAAACTAGGTTTGAATGCTGTTCATAAGGGTAATTTATTCTATCTCCACAACTTTAGCCATTGCTTCCTATATTTCTATTATGTTTGAATCAGATTTGATGGCATAGGCAAAGAATGGGTCAATGGTAGAAAGGTAAAAGTTGAGGATGTCATCGGGTTGTGGATGCATCTCACTTGGCACATAGGCCAATTGGTGAAGGAATCTAAGGTTATAATCCCTAACATTTTACCTAGGTAGCTTTCTCAAGTTGGTGAAGTTACTTGACATGATTGTAGGGCTCATAAATTTGTTAAATTGGATCAAAAACTTATTTTTGAACTTTTGCCATGAGTTAATGGAAGCATCAAGGAGCATCAAGAATCATTGAGTGGCTTACTCTTGAAAGTTGTCATAGACACCTTACATGCCACATCATTTTTGATGATGTTGTGGACCCCAAGTAAGGTTTTGAAACATTATACATGTTGGCAAACATCACTAGTAGGGTTTGCGGTATTGTAGAACAAATTTATGTTTTGGAGTGACTTTGGGATGTCGTGGTAGTTAGTAAAGTTAAAGGGGTTACTAACCAAGGGAGTTGGGGTTGATTGGTTGCCATCCTAGTTTGGGTTCTCCTAGGAATAAAGCTTGGAAAACGTGAGGCTTGTTGTTTCCTTAATGCGAAGAGATGAGTGAATGGTCGGTTAGAAGCAGAAGAGAGTTCACTCATAAAACATAACTATAAAATATAATTGTTAGAATAAAACCCATTTTACTTATGAAATTGATAAATGATATTACCATTGGCTTACCTTTCTCAATATAAGACAAGTGTTTGAATGCCCAAAGAGAAGCCTTAGACAAGTGCTTTTGGGGACAGAGAGCTAGCAACTAGTGTTTGAGCTGCTAGTGGTTGCCCCAAGCCTGGTGATGACCCCACATGATGGGCAAGTGATTAGGCACAAGATTAGAGATGGGAAGCTCCACACCAACAGTGGGGAATGAAACTTTAACCAATTGAGGTTAGAGATGCACCAGGGCTTGGTAGAGATCGAGACTCGCCACTAGACGAAGATAGTAAGGTTTTGAATACCATGCCGTCTTGGGAGATATTGCTCCACTAAGCCACCTGTCACATAGCAGGAATTTTAACCAACCTGCCAAGATGCCTTCCTCACCTGTGCACAACAACTCGTGATGACAGGACAGGCCTAGACGAGACAACCCCAACTCGTAGTCGGGCACCACTTCCCCAACTCCTATTATTATATGAGATTATATTATATTATAATTCTAACAATTATAATTACGTAAAAAGAAAATAAAATATTTAAATAATATTTTTTAGTAAAGAAAAAAACTAAAATATGCTATATATATTTTTTAAAAATATATATATACATATATATTGAAAGAAAAATAAATGTATAAAATTGCAATACTTATAAAATTAAAAGGGGTAATAGTAAAATGCAAGATTTTAGAAAAAATAAATTTAAAATTGCATAATAAAACCACCTTACCTATCTTAGGACTAAGGTAAGGACCACCAAAGCACAAATTCGAAAATGGGACTAAGAAATGAGGGTTTTTCTTAAAGGATTAAAGAAAAATGGGTGATGAGACCCGAAAGTATTCAAGAAACGAACTTTGAGAATAGGAAATAAAGGACTTGAAAATTCTTAAAAAAAGATTTTTCAAGGCAATGGATGAAAACAAAAATTTAAATAAAACAAGTTTAAAACAAGGAAAATGAAATTTTCAGGAAATAAAAATAGAATAGGGATTAGAAAAGGACAAAAAATAGATATTTTAGAAAATGGGATAGCAACGGCTAGAAAATTAGCAAAAAAAATTGATAAATAAAAGGTGGGAGGAAGGCCTTCCTTCTATCACCAAAAAGGTGTTGATGCATAAATTTTGGTCACACCAACACTGGGAACTAAAACTTGTTTTAGGAGACTATTGCCTATGACACCTTTCGTATGGGTACAAAAACCCAACAATAGTCTTAGCTGGAGAGGGCTATGTGGCCTTTTGCAAATAATAAACTAAAAAAAGAAAATATAGAATTTAAATTAAATAATTATCTCAAATAAAGTGAGTAACTAAAGAAATGAATTTTCCCTAGTCCCATTGATGTTGCCGGTCCATGACTGCCGATGTTATTGACTACTGGGTAGGAAGACTGTGATCGCCATGAGAGAGGGAGAGAGAGAGAAAGAGAGAAAGAGAGACTACCCACCATAATCAGCACAGGGTAGCCACTATGGTCTTCAAAGCCTACCAGCATTTTCCACCTTTTGTGCACTATCGTAGAGAGAAAGATCGTCCACCCACATCTGCATGACCAAGACAAGTTATCGACCATTGCCAAGAAGACCCACAAGAATCTAATTTTAAGCTGCTAGCTTCAAATTTGGATCCTCCTTGAATATTAGCTAGAAAACTATAAAGAAAATAAAAGAAAGGAAGAAACTGCTACTTAGTGGAGAGGAAGCTGCCCCTCCCAACTCATAGAAAGAGCCCTTTAGAACCAATGGCTAGAGCCCCTTTTTTTGGACTCATAGAAAGAGCCTCCTTAGATTGATAGAAAGAGCCCCCCAGATTGATAGAAATAGGTCCCAAAATTCATAGAAATATCCCCTCTAGTTTTATAGCCATTGCGGCCATCCATAATGATGCCCACATGTCATGTAACGGTTATAGAAACTGGCACCACTTCTTATATAATAACGTTCATGTTCTCTAATTTAAGTGCCCACTATGTTCGTAACTTTTGAAAGGTCTACCACTAATGTCCATAACTTATGAAACATCTGCCACTAATGTCTGTAACTACCACCATTAATGACCACCAACTAATAGTTTAAATGCCCAATACATGCATGATTTTTTACTGTGGTTATTAAGAGAGAGAGATAGAGACATTGATAATCATGGCCCCATGAAAGCATGGGAGTGTTAACATCAATAGTAACTTGAAAATGTCTTATATATAATTCCCTAAAACTAATGCTAGTGGCTTAAATAGCTCATACAAAAACTGAATAGAGATTTGATATTTTTTCCAAAGAGATCTATTGTGTAACATTTTAATGATACATCATGTTCATCTTCTACCACTTGCAATAAACACAATCAACATATTCTATCTCATGCTACTTATCATTCAATATTTCTATTTCAACTTGGAGATGGTGCAGGCCCATCTTTACTCTACTAATTAGTGTTCCCATGGATATTAGAATTATTACATGTAGACATTCTATTTTATCATGTTTTCCACCTCTAATATTTTCCTTGTAAAGTTGAGGCTTTTCTTGTGTTTGTACCTCATTTTACTATCCTTCTAAAAATTTATTTATAATAAGTTTCTAAAATTATTATTCCATTAATATTATCAATACCTTATTTTTTTGGCCAAGAGGCTACCTACTAGTTGTAGATTAGTAATGCTAAATAATATTCTATACATACCACTCTAGGGAGAATATATTAATAACACCCAATAATATTCCATCCATAATGCCAATATATTTCATCCAAGTAAGTATGTTGTGCCTTGGTATTGGAATACATGAAAATGAAAATTCTAATGGGCAAGGGAACCATGCATGGAAAACAACAATCCAGGAAAATCTAGAATCAGGGACAAAAATTGTTATGGAATGCATTCAATCTTCTAAGATGATGAATTAGATAATTTCCAATACTATACTACTTAATCTTTGAAGCTATAGCTTTACCAATAATTTTATATGTAGTTCCAAGAAGCATGATGGGGCACCAATTCTTCATCAAATGAATATCTCCTTCTGATGAGCAGCCAGGTATCCCTATGCCCAACCATGCGAATCACGAGTGTTCACACACGACTCGATCGAATTCCATAGACTGTAAGCACTTCGCATACACCAAACCCCAACCAACAAAACCTTGTGTTAGAATGATCGTTGTCTTACCAACCTCACTTGTGATGTCCTGATTGCAATGGTTATGTGAGATTGAGGCAAATGATTTTTATGGATTTTTCACTTTATCTTCTAGCATCTAAGTCTTGAAATGAACTGTAAGGAATGGAATATTACATAATCTATAATTATCCTAATCTATATCTTAACTCTTCCTAGCATAAGTATCTGATCCCATCTTCCGTGCACATCTTGAGCATCCCCTAATCACTACTGGGTTACCAAATGTTAAGCATCACTGGGTTACCAAGTGTTGGGTCTACGTTTGAGATGGTTGTACTTATGGTTTTTACAAACTATAAAAGAACGATGATGATTAAAGTAATAACAATGAAACTTAAGGGATTATTAAAGCATATAAATATTAAACTATTAAATGCATCAAATAACTAAGTCCAATTGCTACAAGGAATGCTTGAAAAGCTCGTATTTATTGTCGTTCACGCCAATGGGCTTAGGTACATCAGGGCTCGAATAAAGAGCCGGACACCTTTCTTACACCTACTGCAAGCACTTGGAAAATATTCTAACTCTCACGCAAAAAAACTACAAGAGCTTCACTACAATTTCCAAAAAGGTACCTAAGTGTGGTGGAAGCACAGTTATTTAGAGGCTAGAATAGGCTCTACATAAATGGGGCCACATAGACGCATGGATGGATGTGTCAATGGGGCTACATTGATGCAGTTGTGTATACTTGTATATGCAGCCTAGTTGATGCATCGACTATTTAACACTTCATCATACCCACACAATTGAGGAAAAATTAGTCCTTGAGTTTCATTACAATTTGGAAGGTATGAACTTCTTATTACAACACACATGACTCGACACACATGACACAACACCAATTTTACCAATGCACCAAGTGCTCAAGTGTATAGAGAGGGAAAAATTACAAAAATGGTGGTGTTTAGAGATAAAATTGAACACCTCGATGATCCTAGGTTCTCTATTGTACTGAAAGGTGAAAAAAATTGCTAGAGAAGATCACATCATCCCTAGTGGTGGTGGTTCTAATGGGCCTTCACCAGCCCCTAGCACATGTGGCGGTGGTGGTGTGGACGATGGTTGCCCCGTAGCAACTGCAACTTTCAGAGGTAATTAAAAAGCCTCTAAGAGAGCCCTCATTTTCTCTTCCTTGCTTCTAGGATCATTCATTGTCCAAGTAGCTTCACCAATGTGTGCCTAGACTGGAACCTTCCAAGGGCATGGAAGTGTAGGGAAGAGTTCTTTTAGATTGATAAACCAGGCCATAAACTACTTTCATTCGATGTCAAATGCTCAGATTGATGTCTGTAGTTGCTAGTAGTCATTCATTCATTAGGCCAAGTTCTCAACAACCTCACGTTACCCTTCAAAATGCTTGTGGAGAACCTTGAGTTCCACATTTTCTATTTCCAATTTTTGTTCTGTCACTTTATGCGCTTGGAACTCACCCTTGTATAAAGAATACAAGGTGGCCACTTACTTTTCTAGGTTAGACTGCGGTCTTCCAACTGTTAGCATAACCAGGTTTGCATAGTGAAGGTTGGCCAACTCCATGTACTTTGTCATTTCTTCAATCTACAGTCCTTTGAGGTGGATTTCAGCCTAGTCGTAGGTGTTTAACCCATCAAAGATGGGTTGCCATACCTCGCCTCCTTCTTGGAGCTGCTGGAGCACTTGGTTCAATTTGGCCTTGGCAACTTGAATATTATTTTCATTCACTTCCTTCTATAATCCCACTTTGTTCTTATAATTATTTTTAACTTTCTCAAACTTAAGGGCTTCACTTTTCCAAGTGATGATTTTGATGGATGATTTCTGTCATAAGGCATGAACCTCCTCCATAGATAGGTTCTGATTTTCAGTGGCCAACCTCCTCACATCAGCATTCACCCTAGCTAGCTCTTCTTGTTGTTGGTGGATAAAGCTTTTCATGTGCTAATTTTCATCACCAACATTGCGCAGGCGATGAACTTCCGTGGTCAACCTAAAATTCTCTTGGAAAACCTCTATCAAGTTCTTGTTTGGATGATATGCACAAACATCTACCAAGGACTTATCAAAGATCGCCGACTCTCACTCATCCTCAACTATCTAGAGTTTGACTTAAAATTATTGAAAAGCTTCATCTCTAGTGAGTTCATGGTTGAGGAGAGCTGGATCGGCAAGTTGGGCCCGTAATTGGGCAACTTCTATTGCCAAGTGTTGACAATTGTCTTGAAAAACTTCAAGTTGCCCCTCCAAGATGAGGCTCTTACCCCTTGTTGAGAGTAGCTCTAACTAGGTTGTAGTGATGTTATCTAGAAGATCATAGACATTTGGAAGTGGTTGCCAAATTTCCACCAGTTGGTCCAACAATTCTTCATGTTGGGTTGTATCGATCCTGCTATGTGAAGTCTTGATGGATGCTTGTACATCTTTAAGTCTATGTACATCTAGTACAAGTATCGCTAGTGCATTAAGGGCCATAGCAATCATTTTAGCAACCACTTCAGCCACAATCTCCTATCCTTGGTGCTGCATCACTAGGAATGTTGCCCCCTCTCCATCTTCCAAGCACATCGAAAAAGTAGCGGCATTTCCTAAAATTTTAGGAAATAATTGTTGGATGGATACTGTTACTTCTCGGACACTAGGATCAGTTCTTGCAGGTTCTTGTATTTAGGTAATAGAGAACATTGGCCTTGCTCTTTCTAGTAGACTTACTGATCGAGCCACTTTCTCCAAGTGGCTCATTGTAGGGCGATAGACCGAAGGGTCTTCTCCTCCACCGGTAATTGCTCTTGTTGGCTCAAGAGCGATTGTTAGATTTCACATATATGTTTTGCAATGGTTTGTGAACCCAACCTCATTTTTTGCATAGGTGGTGGAGGTGGTTGCTGCTCTTCCTTAGTTTGTGTGGTGGTTGGAGTCTTGTCTTTCATCATTTTCCACCATGAGGCAATCGGGGCATGCTGAAGTGTATTGTTGGTGTATCATGCTATCCTTGACTATTTTCATAATTTCCTAATTAATAAGGAAAAGGGTAGAGCCTGCCTTCCACATTCACTTTCAACAAATATTTTCTCAATCACTAAAAAAAATAATTGTGGAAGGCTCATTGGAAATTTTTCTCTTAGAGTGGCACATGCACGAGTGGAGAAGGTAGTGATCTTATTGGGTCTTACCATTGGGTTTAGGTGGTAAGATGCAATTTTTGAATATACCCTCTCCATAGTGGTCAAAGTTCCGAACTCTTTGCAATCCACCCCATAGCACCACCTGATTCACTCTCCTTTTACCTTGAGATTTGCTTGCTTAGGGATATCTGCCACATCAGCTCTAGTCTCAGGCAACCCCAGAGCTTGTATAATTGCTTCCACAGAGTAAGAGACATAGATGTCCTTGATTCTTACTTTGGTCCCTGGCTACTGATTTGTCCAGAAGAGATAAGTCTCTCCTAAATACCATTCACGATTGGATGTGATGATTGGCCACATAGGAGAGTTTTGCAATTGGAGCTTCACCTCTTCTAGTGCATTCTCAAGGAATGGTCCAAAATTCAACTCTTGTAGGATCATTCGTTGCACCTCCCTTAGCCTAATAGCATTAAGACATGCTTGGGTCAAGGTGACCTCAAGCTGTGGCGCTATTGTCGAAGTCTCATCCCTTTGGGATTGTTCACTAGGGATCTCATCTTTAAGAATCTGATGAATAGATTCCACATTAGGCCCTTCATTGAGGGGGCCCATTGCATGGGAGCCCTCCATGTGCTTTGGGTGCTACACACCTCATCCTCTTCCCATTCATGGTCACTTATCCCTTGGTTGTGATAGTCCTTCTTCCCTTGGATGCCTTGGTTTTGATGCCATCTGCAATCAAACATAACCACTAATTAAATTTTGCACAAGTTGCTTAAAATGGCCCTCATACACCTTCTCATTTTGACCAAGTTATGGTGCTGGCACATGCATCCCATTAAATTTCCCAAAGTATTAGTTGATGGGTTAGAACCAAAAAACAACAAGGCATGAGTTGGAGTTTAAACTATTGTTTTTGTTCCTTCCCTTAAGAGGTGTTAATTCTTTATTGATTTTAATTGTAAGTAATTAATTAATTTCAATAGACCTCACCCCCATGACTAAGAGCATACCTCCAGTTGCTAAAGAGGGGGAGGATAGTTTGATTAGGACACGTGGTAGACAATGTAAGTGCTTCCCCCTAATTTGTTTGCAAAATGAAAAAAAATGTAACGCGTAACAGGGGTATATATAGAGTTTTGGAGTTGTGTCGATGGGGCCACGTCGACATAGGGGGTTGCACATGTTGACCAGCATTCACTAGCCTAATAAAAGCTCGAAAAAATGAATTTAAAATGTTAAATTCAGGCAGTTGAAGAGCATGCGAGACTAGGAACTTAGCTAAGAGAAAGAAGAAGGTAAGTGGGGAAAAAAGGGAGTCAAAAATAGGAGAATGTTGTGAGAAAGAACTCTGCAGAGAAAAAATCAAGCGATGGGTATCATGAAAATAGTTAACCAAAAAAATCAAGAGGATGGGAGACTAACCAACGGGACTAGGGACATGTAAGTAGGCCCTCCCCATAGCAGGTAGTAGCCTTAATAGCCCTTGCATATTGTCAACACCAGAGTCCGTGGGCCCCAAAGTCAAGGAATGGTGATCACAAGTTAATACTCTCATCCATGAGAACCTACCAAAGCATAGGAGTTCATGGAAATTAAGAAAAACTATCAAAATAGAAGACAGGTAGTGAGGTGAGTCATGAAGAGAAATGGGTGAAGAGAAAGGAGTGAGAATTGGAATTCCAATTATCAGTCACAAGAAGTCCCATGTGAAGTTGTGGTTAAGTGACCTAGTAGGATCTTTCCTAAGTTCAAACAAAAAACCAGCCACATACAGTGACATCACAGCAACATGTGAAGACTCATCCACCCCCCAAGTATACAAGAATGCACCCATAGAGAACCACCACTCCAACATGCGTGAGAGGAAGGAAGTGAAACAAGACTAGTTATAGGGGATAAAGCGAGTTCCATAACTAGTGCTTATGGCCTGTGAGAGGCGGTCTAATGGGTGTTCTTTGAATTCCCACATAGTTATGATTTTATTTTTTAAATTTTTATTTGTGGAAACCACACCATGCAAAGACCCATGCTTGGTTGCATGCATTCGAACAAGGGGTATGCTTTGAATCCTCATGTTTTTTTTTTGTGTTTTTGCAATGAGGACCACACCATGCAAGGTTAAATTGCCAAGGATCTTCCTTGTGAAAAAGAACTTGGAGTGGTAAGAAATCCATGAGGACACTCATGCAACCCAAGGGATAGAAAGGTATTACGAATGGTGCATTCCCCTTGAAGTCACACCCGATTCAAACCATTGGATCATCCCCGAGTGTGGGAACTACACAAGTCACACATTAATTAAAATTGTTTTAAGTGAAGGGGGTTTGCATGTTTCCAAAGGGAGAAAAACCATGGGAGGGATGAATGGGTGGATGACATGGACTCATTGGCAATTTTATGAGATGAAAGTAGACGTAATTTCCAAGAACAACAATGCAAGGGTAGAAGAGATATAAAATAGGTTGACCATTTCACATGACCCATCACAATGAAAACCAACCGCACCATACATCTGATGACAATAATATGATTTATTGGCAACCAATTGAAAATTAAACACACACACATACACATATAAATAAGAAACAAAGAAATAGAAAAGTAATTAAAGAAAGAAAAATTGAGTAAGAATTGGAAAACGTATGAACGATGTTGACAAACAAAAAAGTGTAAAACAAAAAGTTCCAAAAATAATGAGGAGCTTAGTAGAATGGATCAACATGGAGGACAGTCTCCCCCATAACTAGGCTGGAAGGAGGAGACTTGAAAAATGGAATGAGGCTATCTCTATGATGATGAGGCAGTAGCACTGGTTTGGTGGAATTTATGGAAAGGTTTTAATTATTGTTGATTGACCAATTGCATTCTTGTAGGGTCCTCAGGTTTGTGTATAAGCAAGGCCCCAGATGGGAAGGTTTTGAAGACAATGTAAGGTCCTTCCCACAATGTTTGAAACTTGGTTGGTTGCGGTACATGTGTGGGGTTCCAGTAAAGTACCTTATCTCCACATCTAAATGTTACCTTCTGAATCCTTAGATCATGTCATTTTTTATTGTAGGCCTTGTGTATCTCATTTGATGATAGGGGCACCAATCGATTCTCATCTAGCAAACTTAGGTTGATAAGTCATTCATGTTGTGCTAGTGGTAGGTAAAGACCAAAGTCACAGGCTATCGATAGTGTCTAGAGTTTTGCCTGGATTGGAAGTTTTGGTAGCTTACCATATACTAACTCATAGGGAGAGTAACCTATAGGAAGTTTCTAAGTGGAGCGATAGGCCCAGAGGGCATTGTTAAGTTTGGTGCTCCAATCCCTCCTATATTTATTGATGGTTCAAGTGAGGATTTTGGTGATCTCCTTGTTGGTGACTTCAGCCTGCCTGTTGGCTTGAGGGTGATAAGGCATTGTAAATTTATGGGTAACCCCCAAGTGTTGCATGAATTTACTAAATGTGGTGCCTGTGAAATGTGTTCCATTGTTTGAGATGAGTGCACATGGCACTCCAAACCTATTTACGACTTGCTATTGGAAAAATTGTGTGGTGGTGTTTGAGGAATAGTTGATGATGGCTGCCACCTTTGCCCACTTTATGCAGTAGTCCATAGCAACGATGATGTATGTCTTTCCATTGGAAAAGGGTGTGATGGGACCCATGAAGTTGATACCCCAGATATTGAAGGGCTCCAATGGTTGGATCCACTATTGAGGTCTCTCCATTCGTGTAGATATCCCACCGTCTCTCTAGCATCGTTCATAGGAGCTGGCGAACCATTGTGCATCCCTGAAAATTGTAGGCCAGTAATATCCTGTAAGCAAGATCTTAATGATCGTGCATTGTCTAGCATAGTGGCCCCCACAAGGGCCCTCATGAGCATCTTGAAGGATGCACAATGTATCATCATTAGGGACACACCATCAAACTAGGCCATCTGCACACACCTTATAAAGGTGACCATTGATTTCCATGAAGCGCTTGGCCTTCTGGAGAAATTGTTGTTTCTGTCGATGGTCCCACTCCTTTGGCAATTCCTGGGTTCTAAGATAAGTGAGGATGTGGTTGAACCAAGGTGATTCTTTGGGCACCTTCATCTTGATCACTCTTGCAAAGAGGAGTTCATCTAGAAATTGGTTAGAGAGCGGCTCCTCCTCTTCTGTGTTATCCCATCGTAGTTGAGACAAGTGGTCAGTGACCACATTCGTAGTTTCCTTCCAATCTATCATAATGAGGTCAAATTTCTAAAGAATCACTAGCCACCATATGATATGGGGGCTCACCATTGGTTTCTTCATCAGGAACCGAATGGCATTGTGGTTGGTATGCACATCGTGTCGGAATTTTTCCAAGGTGAGCACCACCTCCATCAAATATTTTTCAGTGGTGGTGTAGTTAAGCTGAGCACCCACAATGCTACGGCTTACACAGTGAATATAGTATGGGTGTTTCTAGTCATCCCACTGTGTAAGCACAACTCCTAATGCATAGTTGGATGCATCCATCATGATGTGGAAGGGTATGGATCAATCAGGTGCTCGTAGAACTGGGGTCTCTATGATTTTCTATTTAAGTGTTTGGAATGCAGATTCACATTCCTTGGTCTAGATGAATGGAGCATCTTTCTTTGTGAGTTCCACTAACGGCTTGGTGATCTTCGAAATTTTTTTGATAAAGTGTCGGTAGTAACCAGTGTGGCCAAGGAATGACCAAACATCTTTTACAGTGCTTGGTTACCTGGTGATTCCTTGGATGACCTTGATTTTTTTAGGATTCATGCTAATCCTTGTTTGTGAAATTTATTGCCCTAGCATAATGCCCTCTTGGATCATTAAGTGGCTTTTCTGCCAGTTGAGCCATAGATTAGTTTCCACACATCTTTTCAGAACTTGATCAAGGTGGTCCAAGGCTTGATCACTCCATAGGTAGAGAAGTCATCCATGAAGACTTCTACCCCATTGCCAATTTGCTGCTAGAAGATGCTGAGGACAAGGTGTTGAAAAGTGGGAGGTGCATTACATAGGCCAAAGGGCATATTCTTGTATACGAAAGTCCCCCAAGGACTTGTCAAGGTTATCTTGGCCTAGTCTTTTGGAAAAATTTGGATTTGGTTATAGCCATTACAACCATCCAAAAAGCTATAATAACAATGCCCCATGATGGTATCCAATACTTGGTCTACAAATGAAAGTGGGAAGTGATCCTTGAAGATAGCCATGTTGAGCAATCAGAAATCTATGCAGACCCTCCATTTTCCACCCTTCTTTGGCACAATAATGAGTGGGCTAACCTAGTCACTATCTACAATAGAGTAGATGAACCATACTTTCAACAACTCTATTTCATCTTTGATGATCTGCTTCAGTTTGGGGTTTAATCATCTTTGTGGTTGTCATGGTAGCTTCATGGAGGGGTTAATATAAATTCGATGTTGGCAAACCGTAGGATCAACTCCTATTAATTCAAGATACGACCATGCAAAAATGACTTCCCATTTGTTCACCACCTTCAGCAACTTCCTCTTTTGTTCATGTGCAAGGGTGGAATTCATAATTACTAGTTTCCCATTCTACAAGAATGCATATTCTAAGTGGGTCAATAAAGGTTTGAGTTCCAAGGGCTCTTGTTTAAAACTTTCAGGGATTTGCAACTTTCCCCAATCATCACAATCATCAATAGTAGATACTTTTTGATGAACTTCTTCCAAATCATCCATGCTTTCTACATAGCCATGTACAAGCCCCTCAGATGGTTCCATGCATAAATTGCTACTAGCAGGATCAGCGGTCAGTCACTGGGTGCCTTCTTGATTTGTGGCTACTGCATACAAGCATTGTTGAACTTGTGATTCCTTAGTACACCAACTGCATGCTTGAATAGATGTTTGATTAGTAGACCATAGCTACTGCACATAGTTGCACCCAGAGTCATTGTACGCAATGCATGGAATGTGCTTCTTCTTGATCTTCCAAAAAGGATTTCCTTTAAAATTTTAAGGAAGAGATCTCAGAGCCCCAATCTTACATCCACCATGCTCAACAAGGTCCTTTCCATTATGATTGGGAAGTTCCCCTTGCAATTCTCAACACGAATGATGAGGAAGTCTGTAGGATAGGACCACCCACAAATGGTGGTCACAATGTCTTCCATCAATTCCTAGGGAATAGTAATGGGTTGCTCTACCAGCTTGAGCTGAATGTTGCTCTTCTTCAATGGGGGTAGGTTCCAAGACTTGTACATGTCATGTGAAATCAAGTTGACTCCTGACCTCGAATCCAAAAGAGCTCTACATGGCTCATTTCTTTCCACCTGAAGATAGATGAGGGGGCTTCCTGGATCAGTCAAATTCTAAAGAAGATGACCCACCTTTATCCAGTCAATCACGGTGTGTGTGAGCATGACTATTTGTACATTGGAAGGAATTTAGTTTGAAGGCTTCTTGAAGGGTGGAATAGTGGAGGAAATTTGAGGTTCAGAGACACTAGCCATAGGTATGTGTGAGGGTATGCTTAGGTTATTAGGCTAGAGAAAGGGATGTTTCTATGGCTTCACTTTTGGGCCACTCAACTGAGGAGCCGATTGTAGGTTGACAACCCTCATGGCATTATGTTGTTGTGGCTGTGGTGGTATTTTCCCTTACATAGGTGGAGTAGGTGGTAGCTGAGTGGGATGTTGCTGAGTAGGGATGGTAGGAGAAGGTGATGGAGGATAGTAGAATTATGGGCTCTCCCCCTAGGTGATGGATATTGTGGTTGAAAATATTCTGGGGGGTGGTAATAATTCAGAAAGGTCACATGACTAGAAGAGTCCCTTAGGGAGACAGGTTGTTGAACATAGTACCCATAGGGATTAGGCTATTTATAAGGGTACTACTACCTTGAAGGTGGCATCCCCCATGCTTGTGGATGCTGCCATTGCTAAAAGTATTCATAAGGTTGTAGTGGTGCTCCACTTGGATAATATCCTTAATGCTGGTGGAACTACTTAGGATTGCCTTGTGGGTAAGGCAACCTTTAGGGTGCTCGTCTCTTTGCCAAGAGAGGATTCAACGTGTACACCCAAAAATCTTGTAGATGTGACACCATGGGATAAAACCCCTTAGGATGTTCGTATTAGCATATGTCACATTCATCATCTTTCTTTGTATCAGAGTCTACAACCTATTCTGCTATAGCAACTTTGCCCTTACCTTTATGGTAGGCATGTTCAAATTTCTTCTTCCTAAGCCAATCACGATCATTACCTTGCTCGCTGGACTCCTTTGTGATTTTAGAACACTTTTAAAATTTTTCATCCAAAGAGTCCCACATCTTGTCAACCTTTACCAATATTTTAGAGGTGAATTTATATAGGAGTAAGGTTTTTCGGTTCACTGCTACATCTAGTGGTGATTCCTCCTCATCTTCACAAAATTGGACCTCCCTCTTTCTGATGGAGGGATCCTAATTAAACTCCTCTACACTCTCTTTCTTTCTAAGTTCTCACTCTTCTTTAGCCACTTTCTAAATTAAGCGCTGCAATTGGTGGGCTCTTAGTTTTGATAGTCATCCTTGGGCGTACACACCAAGGATCTTTCTAGTTTCAAAACGGAGCCCATCAATGATATGGTGAAGCTATGCCCACTGAGAGTAGCCATGGCCAGGGCATCGATGTAATAATGAATAGTATCTTCTCATGGATGCATCCAAGGGTTCATGACTACTTTGCTTCCATCCTTGGATTTGACATCTTAGGTTGGACACTCTGGAGTAGTTTTGATACTTGTCGTTGAAGATATCCAGCAACGTACTCCATCTCCTAATTGATTCCAACTCCAAAGACTGGTACTAGCTTTCTTCTTCTATGATGAGTGTGTGAGGGAACAACTTAAGTTTTTTCCAATCATTATTGACGTTCTGCAAGATGCTAGCATCATGAAATGATTGCAAATGAGTCTTTGGATCACAATTATATCCCCCTTCAGATTTGGGGATGTTGTTCATGTCAATGCGCTTGATCTGGTTGTCTTTCAAGTGCCTACTAGGTATTTGAACTGCCTCAGCAATATGGAGCATGCTTTGAGTAGCCAACAATGGTTCATCCAAGTCATAGTATTGCTGAAAGCCAGGATGTTTATGACAAGTTCGACTGTCCCTCCTTTCATGATGGTGAGGCTCACATGATTGGTCACATACTCCATCACGTCATTCCCTTTGGTCCTTACGACCACCATCACCTCACTCCTTTCTATTGTAGTCCCAACTAGAGTCAGAACTAGATGAAGGTAGAGGGGAGCGAGAGGATGGAGAAGAGGGAGAAGAATCACCACCACCCCAACGTTGATCTTCCCTTCTACTCTGATGATGGCCTCAATCTTCATGCCCATATTTGCTTGTGTCATGACCTCTCCTGCATGACCCTCCATCCTCTTGGGGGTCCCAGTCACTTGATTTCTTATTTTGAATGATGGACTAAATGATCTGGTGCCCTAGAGGAAGTTTTGCTGAATGGGAATCATGAATGACAAGTTCCTCATCATCTTGCAGCCTTGCAAAAATAAGGGGTTACTGAATTTTTTCCTCTTCATGTGTTCATACCATTCTACCTACTGCTGGTCTCGTACACATTGGGCCTTAGTGGGATGATAGTCTCAGTAGTCATGGTCCTCCATGGCGTACTCCACACCTCAGTCCTAAATGCCTAGTCTAGTGAGATTGTTAAGTAGTATTCTAGGAGCTGATTAGTCAAGCGGTAGTATGATGTTGCCTTCCATGTCCCGCCAATGCAGATGCTCATCCTAATCTAGGATAAAGGTGAAGTTGGGAACATATTCATTTGGATATGTGTATACCACCCGACATTCTTGTGGCACTGGTGGGTTGGATCCATCTCACCTATGAGAAGAAGACATGTTGGATGTTAGATAATCCACTAATTCGTGTACCTTACTTTTACTTAGATCACCTAGCATGCATAGATTTTACTATCTTAGGTCCATTCCAACGATGTGAATGATAATTTTGCTAAGGTTAGATGGCACATGTAAGACTAATATTCCTTGACAATGGTGCTAATGATAAGCAGCTAGGTACCCCTACGCCCAACCATGCGAATCATAGGTGTTCACATGCGACTCGATCGAATTCCATAGACTGTAAGCACTTCACATACACCAAACCCCAACCTGCAAAACCTTGTGTTAGAATGGTCGTTGTCTTCCCAACCTCACTTGTGATGTCCTAATTGTGATGGTTAATTGAGATTGAGGTAAATGATTTTTATGGCTTTTTCACTTGATCTTCTAGCATCTAAGTCTTGAAATGAACTGTAAGGAATGGAATATTATGTAATCTATAATTATCCTAATTTATATCTTAACTCTTCTTAGCATAAGTATCTGATCCCATCTTCAGTGCACATCTTGAGCATCCCCTAACCACTATTGGATTACCAAACATTAAGCATCACTGGGTTGCCAAGTGTTGGGTTTACATTCAAGATGGTTGTACTTATGGATTTTACAAACTATAAAAGAGAAATGACGATTAAAGTAATAACAATGAAACTTAAGGGATTATTAAAGCATATAAATATTAAACTATTAAATGCATTAAATAACTAAGTCCAATTGCTACAAGGAATGCTTGAAAAGGTCATCTTTATTGTCATTCATGCTAATGGGCTCAAGTACATCAACACTCGAATAAAGAGCCAGATACCTTTCTTACACCTACTGTGGGCACTTGGAAAATATTCTAACTCTTGTAGAAACAAACTGCAAGAGCTTTGCTACAACTACCAAAAAGGTACCTAAGTGTGGCGGAAGCACACTTATTTATAGGCTAGAATAGGCTCCACGTAAATGGGGCCACATAAATGCATGGATGGATGCATTGATGCAGCCGTGTCGATGCGGCCGCGTATATGGGGCCCCATATATTCAGCCTAGTTGATGCATCAACTGTTTAGTGCTTCATCACCTTCCTTTGGAAATAACTTAATAAAATCACTATTGATAATTTTTCCAAGGGATCCTTTGCAAATAGCCTCCTTGTACATAACATAAATGTTAAACTTAATATAAGGCTAAAAATTCTTATAAAACTCAACTAGAAAGTCATCCATTCCTGGAACTTTATTAGTGGGCATAGGCATCATTGCATTCATGAGGTCTTTCAAGGAAAGAAGAGTCTAAGGCATAATATCAATATTATGAATTAGAGTTTTCTGTAAAATGACATCCATTTTGTGTAAGTTTACAATTTCAAAGGAAAAGAGTTGTTTATAAAAGCAATAGAAATATTGATTAATATCATCATCCTAGTTAACAACTAAACCATCACTCAAAATAGAATCAATCTTCCTAGGAGGTTTACCTTCAACATAATGAAAAGAACCAATAAAAGGTTTGTTTCCAATACAAATCTAGTTAACTTGAGCTTTCAATTATGCACTTTGGGTATTAAAAGTACCCCAAAAAAAGAAAAAAAAAACTAGAATAGACCTTGCCAAAGCCAAATTTTATTAGATAGCAACATCATCAAAAAAATGGCCAAGTTGTTGATTGAGACATTGAATATTATGCTCAGCATCTAATCTTGATTGTATTCTTTTAATTTGAATTTCCTTTATAATTACATACATGACTTGGTTATTCTTTTCATAGCCTCATTCCACCAAGTAATTTATCCATTTTCATCTCTAAGCCTTGGGCTGAAATTCAAAGCTTATAGTATAAGACTGCAATAAGCATCACTGGATAGAAAAGAAGTATTAAAAATAGAATTCTTATTCAAACTAGTTGCTTTACCTAAT
>MNCI01017182.1:2408-104582 GCA_015680685.1 Gnetum montanum | reverse complement strand
CTCTATCCCTCTTAAGGACTAGATCACCTACTTGGAGATTATTAGCTGCATATTTTTTATCAAACCATCTCTTGACAATTGGTTGATGCTTAAGACTATGAAAATCAAGACATACACTTATTTTGCTTGATTCTTTTCTATAAGGTTTTTCTTTAATATAAGTTTCAATGATAGGTCTAGGTTTTGGTGGGTCATCAGATATAGCTTTTCTAGGAGAATGTTCCATGGATGTGTTGTTAAAATTTAGCACACCTTCAAATGTTTTAAGAGGTAAGGTTTTATTTATATCTTTGTCTTCCCCTAAATGTGGTGGATCACTTAGAAAAAATCCATCGTGTTGTTCATAAGGCAAGGTATCTCCATAGTTTTCTTCACCTTCTCTAGAACTTTGATAGGATTGGATGGGATCTGCATAAGAGATAGGATTTTTTGTAGTTCCACTCACATAGTCATTTTCAACATGTTCACTACACTCAACCTCAATAACCCCAACATAAAGATTAGCATTTCAATCTTCCAAAGATTGATTTTTTTGATCCAAGGTTGTTACTACTTGTTTGTAGAAGGGTTCTTGGGGTATAGTCATGTATTTAGATTTTCCTTTGATAGGGATCAATGATTCTGAGAAATCTGACCTAACGAAGCCCCCAAACTTAACTCCAAAAGTCTTAGATAGGAGCACACCATATGTGGGTTTCATGTTAACTACTAGGATATCTGTATAACATGTAAATGCAGGGTATTGCTTAAGTTGTACCTTTGCTCCTTTTAATAACCCTACCACAGGTATGTTAGATCCATCAAGTTAAATCACACTTTTAGTTTGTGGTATCATTTGTGCTCCTAAGGCATTACAAATGTCAAGAGGCATAACACTAACACTTGCACCAGAATCCATTAAACAATTATGGATATTCTTTCTTAAAATAATCAAAGTGGTTAGGAAAGGGGGATGGTCCTTTTCGCTAGACATGGAATTATTCACATTTTGTACTGATAATGCATTAGGACATTCTACAAAGTGAACTTGCCTTTCGGTAATTGGGGATTTTTCTCTTTGGGATACAGGTATATGAACCATATTGCGAATCACTTCTTTCATCTCGTTAAAGTGTAGGAGGTCATACATCGAAATGTTAGCTTTAACTCTTTTTAAGTCCTCAACCAAATCATAATTCTTATGTTCATCTTTGGCTTCTTGTTGAGATAGAACTCTTCTAAGTATAGAAGGTGGGTTTGGTCATTATGGGACAATTACTTGGGATGACCCGGATTGGTTGTTTGCATTGTTTTGACTAGGAACTCTTCTATTTGGAGGTGTATAAGAATTTTTCCTAGTTTGTTGTTGTGTAGCATTCATAATATCACTAATTTTGTGGTAGTGAGTGTTGTGTGGATTAGGGTCACCTACAATAACATGTTCTAATGAGGAAACCTCTTCATTTTGTCTCATGAGGTACATTAAGGACCATGATAGGGGGTTTTCCATTTTGTTGCCCTTGGGTATTGTCACCATACAATGCCATGAATTGAGGACAAGTCTTTTCAGAATGTTGCTTCGTATTATGAAGATGACAATAATCATCATTGATTGATGCACTTGGTTTTTCTAGTTGTATAGGGCTTTTGTTATTGTTTCTCTTTAGCTCAACCACTTCATTGGATAGTTTTTGTAGTGAAGTGAGTATTTGGGTCATCTGATTTTGAGTTTGGGTTAGTGGTTCAACAGAATTTGATGTCCCATTTGGGTTTATAATGGATTGAATCAAGGCTTTTGATTGGTCATCATTCAAACCAGTGTTGGATGGTAAGAATGAAGAGGGCATGGGGCCTTGTCAGTAATTACTTAAATGTTGAGTTGATTAAAAGGGAGAAACAACTTAAGGCATAATATTAGATGTTTGAAAAGTTGGTAGGAGTGGGTTTGATTACATAGGGTTACTAACACTTATCATCCCAAATTGGGTTTGGATGCTGATCATAAGGGTTATTTGCTCTAATTCCATAGATTTTGACATTGCACCTTGTATTTTCATTATGTTGGGATCAGATTTGATAGCATAAGCAAAGAATGGATCAATAGTAGAGAGATAGAAGTTGAGGATACCATCTGGTTGTGGTCGCATCTCATTTGGCACATAGGCTAGTTGATGAAGGAATCTAAGGTTATAATCCCTAACATTTTCCCCAGGTAGCTTTCTTAGGCTGGTAAAGTTGCTTGATGCGATAGCAGGGCTTGTAAATTTGTCAAATTGATTCAAAAACTTGTTTTTGAATTCTTGCCATGTGTTAATAGAGGCATAAGGAAGCATTAAGAACCATTGGGTTGCTTTGGTCCTAAATGTTGTTACAAATACTCTGCATGCTATATCATTATGTATAATGTTGTGGATCCCTAGTAAGGTTTCAAAACATTGTATGTGTTGGTGGGCATCATTCGTAGGGGTTGTAGGATCGAAGAACAGGTTTATGTTTTGAAGAGATTTTGGTATGTCATGGTAATTATGAAAGTTAAAAGGGTTTCTTACTAAGGGAGTTGGGGGTTGAAGGGCTGCCATCTTAGTTCGAGGTTTTTTAGGAATTGAACTTAGAAAAAGTGAAGCTTGTTGTTTTCTCAAAGTAAATTGACGAGTAGCTGGTTGACTAGGGGTAGGAGTATGAGTTCTTTGTTGAGATATGCCGTAAGAAAAGTCACTCATAAAATGAAAAATAACAGGAAATGTATAATGCTAATAAACTGTGAAAATTAAAGAAAATGTAAAAAACATTTCAATGCTATATTTTTATTTTTTATTTTTTATATTTTTAAAAGTAAAATTGAAATTACAAAATTTCAGAAAAGTAAATTGAAAGTAAAATGATTTAAATCACCTCAATTAAATTTCATAAAAACAAATTAAACAAAGGATTGCTAGAATATAAATTTGGAGATTTGAAAATGAAACTAAAATAGAGCAATAAAACTGAAAATAGGGAGGCAAAAATAAAAAAAATAGTAAAAAATGATAATAATTCTTATTTTTCTAAAAACAAAGAGAAATATAAAAGGAAAATAAAGAAAAGGTTGAGAAACTGCTCTCCTTCTAGCACCAAAAAGGTGTTGATGCGTAAATTTTGGACACGCCGCCAATACCTATGAAAACTCGTTTTAGGAGACTATTGCTTAGGGCACCTCCCGTATGGGTACGAAAACCTGGGAATAGTCTCAGCTAGAAAGGGCTATGTGACAAAACAATAATAACAATATTTTAAACAAAATATTAAAAGCTTTAAATTTAATAAGAATATTAAAAATTTAAATAATTTGTGAAATTTAAAAGAGTACAATAAATAATAATATTGAAAACTATAAAAGTTATCTGCCACTGCGGCTGCTTGTGTGCTTGGAGATGGTAGAGAGAAAAATTTGTTCTGTTGTTTGAAAGCAAATAAATAAAGAACAAAATGATGTTAATGCTATTTGTGTTGCCTATGCATACAACCTGTCTCTGCTAGGTTTCTATTTATAGGCTGAAAGAAAGACTTCTACTGATACCCGTTGTTAGGTGTTGGGCTTTGCTACGTGGGCAGAAAAGAAAAAAAAAGAAAAGAAAACATGTGTATTTCTGAATGAGAAAACAAAAAATTGTCATTCAGCAATTGCTACTATAGGGCAAGCACACTGTCATCTGCAATTTGCCTGCAACTACTATTGATGTTTACAGCGTGTTTCACGCTCCTGCCGTGTTCTACCGCCTACCGGAAGATGAGAGAAGACTACTGAAAATGCCTCCATTGTCGGTGTTTCTGGTGCCAATTGTTGGAGTACGTGGCGTAGAGAAAGGCTACTGGAAGGCACTGCTAGAGCGAGTGAAGGCCCTAATCGGTGCCCCACCTTGCTGATCGTAAAATAGAAAATGGTCATTGCAAACTTTGGCTCCGCCTCCCTTGTTTCTTGCTGCCTCTCTCATCCTTTATAGCGGCCCTACGAGAGAAACCCTAACCCTATTTCTATTAATTCCTTTGCCATGCCAAACGCCATGCGGTAAAACTGAAATAAGAAAATGAGCTGAAAAATTAGCCTTAAGTTTTATGGTTTATATTGAAATATTTTTTATTTTTATTTTTTGTTTTTTGTTGGTTGAAATGATGACTTTTGTTTCACGTTTTTAACTCTACATGGAAAGCCAGTCTGATTTATTCATAAAATCTTTAAAAACGCGTAAACTTTGAGGAGCGGTCAACCATGGAAACATGTTTTGGTGTAAGTTTCCGAATGAATGAATGAGCAAGATTGGGAATGAGGAACAAACTTGAGCATGTAAATTAATTTCTAATATGGCAATTGCCTACCCTGGAAAAAGTGTGGCTCCGTCACATGCTGTGGTGGTTGGTTTGGCTTGTGAAACCAGTCACATGCTATCGTTGTTGGTATTTATGGTCTGCTATACAATTTACGGTTGTTTCTTTTACAAAGCTATAGTCTTTGATAATGAATTTTACTTGTATATGGTTTGGTTTCAGCTGGGTGCAATTGTACTCAAGGTTGTAAACATTTTATGTGAATACTATTGATCAAGGCCCTATGCCTAGCATGGGTGAGGTTGGCCTCAACACCAAGCATATTGGATGGATCATGTGTGATGTGTGCCTTGATATCTAGTAGAGCTTGAATCTCCATTTCAGAGAGAAATAGGACACTATTATCATCATCAGTGCATAAAGCAGAATACCTGCAAGTGAATACAAGTCCATGCTCATCAAACTTGCAGTTGCCTGTTATGGAGATCAGGGAAATTCCAATTAACATACAAAATTGTTAGATTTTATGGAACTGCACTGCGATGGAGGGATCATATATATAATGTAAAATCTATAATGATTGTGTTAATCACTGGAATAAAATGAAACTTTGAAGATGTGGTTTGAATGAGCTTTTTCCTTATCTTGCGAGAACCCAATGGGCATGTTCATTAGTGTCTCGTGAGTTAACGAAACATTTATAGTCTCTGAATATGATAACATAATAATAATAATAAGACAAGCCCACCGATATTGTGGGACACTTATGTTGTTCCTTCTTTTCCTCTCATAAATCATTGACTACCGTGTTGCAAATATTTGTTAAATTCATGAACAGATAAAGAATTGAAGAAAATAGAAAATACAGGCAACACACACAGCTTTGTGTGGCGTTTAGGCAAGCACACCACTGGAAATATATGAGAATTGTTATTAAATAATAATTGTTAGATAAAATTATGGAAATAGCAACATTTTTGGGCCGTTACGGAAGAGAACAGAAACTGGACCAGTAACTACTGGTTAACTATTACTCTAAATGTTGTTAACTACTACTAACTATTGCTCACTATTGTTAACTACTGCTCTAACTGCTGTTAACTAGTTTTGACCCGTGTTGGATCAGTCACCACTTAACTTAACAATCTCCCACTTGGAGACTGATCAAACAAAAAACAATGCCTCCTCATTGCTAACCATGGAGGCCTGCTAAGGCTGTGCAAAGTTTCAGCTTAGCAAAGGTGACTACCTTGGTTAACATGTCTACAGGGTTGTTTAAACCATGAATCTTTGTCAACAATAATGTTCCATCATCTATCAATTCCCAGATATGATGATACCTCAGCTGAATGTGTTTGGATTTGGAATGAAAGACTAGATTTTTAGCTAGATGTATGGCACTTTGACTATCAGTGAAAAGCTCATTGTTGTCTTGTGTCTTACCCAATTCTTTTAGAAGACCCTTCAACCAGATCATCTCTTTTCCAGCTTCTAAGATAGCCATATATTCTGCTTCTATGGTTGAGAGAGCAATGCTCTGCTGAAGTCGAGACATCAAGCTCATAGCCGTGTTGCCCACGGTAAAGAGACAACTAGTGGTGCTTTTCCTGCTATCCAAGTCACCTCCCAGATCTGCATCAGAAAAACCCTGTAGAGTAATGCTGCTCCTTTTAAAAAAAAGTGTCATACCTGAAGTTCCTTTCAGATATCTTAGGAGCCACTTTATAGCTTCCCAATGCTCCCTTCCTGGATCAGACATAAACTTGCTAACAACTCCCACTGCATGAGCTATGTCTAGCCTAGTACATACCATAGCATACATCAAGCTTCCAACTGCTGAAGCATAAGGTACTTTGGCCATGTGTTTTCTTTCCTCATCTGTCTTTGGTGCCTGCTCCTTGGAGAGATGAACATGGCTTCCCATAGGAGTATTTCTGATCTTGGCATCTTGAAGACTAAACCTTTTCAGCAACTTTCCTATGTACTTTTCTTGAGATAGCTTCAACATTCCCTCTGATCTATCTCTAGATAATTTCATCCCAAGTATATGCTTAGTTGGCCCCAAGTCTTTCATCTCAAATTTTCTTGACAATTGCTGCTTTAAGTTATTGATCTCCTTCATGCTAGTCCCTGCAACTAGCATATCATCAACATATAACAACAATATTATATAACAATCATTAGTAGTCTTGAAATAGCAACAGTGATCCATCTTGCTTCGAACAAAGCCATTTTTACACATGAATCCATCAAACTTTTTGTACCATTTCCTTGGAGCCTACTTCAAGGAAAAAGTTTACTACAGGCGAAAAAATTTCTGTGTAGTCAATTCCCTTTTTCTGTTGGAAACCCTTAACTACTAACCTTGCTTTGTATCTTTTGCTGCCATCATGTTCTTCCTTGACCTTGTACACCCACTTATTTTGCAATGCCTTCTCTTCTTCTGGTAACTCAGTTAGTGTCTATGTCATATTTTTGTTGAGTGACTTCATCTCATCTCTCATAGCCACCTCCCACTCAACACAATCTGTTGCCTGCATTGCTTCATCCAAACATTCTAGTTCCCCAGCATCAGTCAACAATAAGTAATGTAATGAGGGAGAGTACCTTTCTCTAAGCTTTGGTGTTCTTGTAGACATTCTCAACTGAGGCTTTAGTGTGGCTATTTCTGCAACATCATTTTCATTTTCAGCTATCCTGTTTTCAGGATTTGCTTGAATCCTTCCATCCACATCCCTCTCAGATATCTCTTCCAATTCAGCCTTCTCACATTCCTTTTCTTGCTTCCCTGCAATGTTGGATTCTAAACCAAACCTATCCTTGTACACCATGTGTTTATTAAAAATAACACCCCTGTGTCTGATAATTTTCCTATTTTGATCATCCCAGAAACGATAACCAAAATTATCGGAACCATAGCCAATAAAATAACATTTCTTGGCTTTAGGATCTAGCTTATCTCTATCATTTCAATCAATATGCACATACGAGACATACCCAAAAATTTTCAAATGTGAAAGATTTACCTCCTTCCTAGTCCATACCTCCTCTGGTATTCTGAACTCCAATGGAACTGAAGGTGCTTGATTAATGAGGTAGGCTGCTGTGTTAACTGCATCTGCCCAAAAGAACTTTGGTAGCCCAGAGTGTATTCTCATGCTCCTAGCTCTTTCATTCAAGGTTCTATTCATCCGTTCAACAACACTATTTTGCTTTGGCATTCTTTGAACTATCTTGATCATCCTGATCTCATTTTCTGAACAGAAATTCTTAAATTCTTGGCTGTCATATTCTCCTCCATTATCTGACTTCAGACATTTTATTTTTAAACCAGTCTGATTTTCTACTTCAGCTTTCCACCTTTTAAAAGTAGCAAACACATTAGATTTATTTTTAAGAAAATAAACCCATACCTTTCTAGTGGAATTGTCAATGAAGATGACATAATAGCTTGAGCCTCCAAGAGACTTCACTGGAGCTGACCCCCATACATTTGAATGCACCAGTTCAAGCTTTTTAGTCTATGGTATCCTCCCTATCTTTGAGAAAGTAACTTGTTTTTGCTTCCCATAAACACAATCTTCACACAAGCCAACATCATCACACTTAAACTTTGGTAACTTTCTCTTTGAAGCCAACAACTTCATACCTTTTTTACTCATGTGCCCAAGTCTTCAGTGCCATATGACTGAATCACCATCATAGTTAGCAACTGCAACTGCATCTTTCTTTGCTATAGTCATGTACAATGTTCCCACCTTACTGCCTCGTGCAACAACCAAGTTTCCCTTGGTAATCTTCCATGATCTATTGCCAAATGTTGTTGTATACCCATCCAAATCCATTTGACTCATGGAGATTAAATTTTTCTTAAGTCTAGGAACATGTCTTACATCTTGCAATTTCCATTGCATCCCTTGGGTGGTTTTTATTTGAACTTCACCCTTCCCCACAATATCCAAAGGTTCATCATCTGCAAGATAAACCTTTTCAAACTTCTTTGCAACATAATTGTGTAACAATTCCTTGCATGGAGTGGAGTGGAATGAAGCACCTGAATCCAGAATCCAAGATTCAATGGGATTGTCCACAAAGCAAATCAAAGCATCAGCAATAATCTCCTCTACTGCATTTGCTGATTCATCATCTTGAGTGTGATTTTTCTTCTTCTTTGGTGCCCTCCACTGATTTCTAAAGTGACCCTTCTTGTCACAATTCCAACAACAACTTCCCTGTGATTTTTAGATTTTCCTATGCTTCTGGACTTCGATCTACCATTACCATGGTTTTGACCACATTGTGAGCTCCTACCTCTGCTTTCTGCATTCAAAGCAGACCCTGAGGATTCTCTTGACTCCCTTCTACGAATGTCCTCACTAAGAATCAAGTCTCGAATATCATTCAACTTTAATTTTAAAGTACTTGATGAGCTACTTACAGCAGTCACTGTTGCAGACCAACTCTCTGGCAAAGATGACAACAAAATCAACGCTTAGATTTCGTCCTCAAAGGTGATCGCCAGTGAATTCAATTGACTAATTATCGTATTGAATTCATTAATGTGATTTGTAACTGATGCACCTTCACCTATCTTTAGATTGAACAACCAATGCATCCAATATACCTTGTTTGCAGCAGATGGCTTTTTATACATACTTGACAACATTTTCATTAAACCTGCAGTGGTTGTCTCATTAACAATGTTGAATGAGACCGTTCTTGCCAATGTCAATCTAATCACACCAACTGCCTGGCGATCTAAGAGATTCCAATCTTCTTGATCCATTTGATCTGGCTTCTTCCCTAGAAGCAGTTCATGCAACTTCATGCAACTTCTTTCGATACAGATAATCTTCAATTTGCATCTTCTAGAACCCAAAGTCTGTTCCATCGAATTTGTCAATCTGGACTTTCTCGTCCTTGGATGCCATTGCTCCCACTGATCCGTGGCTCTGATACCAATTGTTAAATTCAGGAACAGATAAAGAACCGAAGAAAACAGAAAACACAGGCAACACACATAGCCTTAGTGGGCACTATCCGCCCACAGTGATGCTTGTGTGTTTAAAGTTGTCTTTTTTAACTGTTAATCCATCATTTTTCCATTACCCAATGACCACCATCCACGACATGGACTACACATCAAAACTTAGTGGCATACTTTGGTCATTGATATTGCCTGTGCCTGTGCACCTCTTCAAGATGATGGAATTAAAGCTTGACCTTCTTACAATCAAACCTGCAAAATTGCCATCTCAGGGCCACAAGTCCCAAGATACAAGATCCAATCCACTATAAATAATTGAGCTGACTAGTCAGTCATTACATGCATATTCCCTAATCACTGATGCTGGAAGTTTGGAAAAGTTTGGAAAAGATTTTTAATGGACCTTTCCTTCTTGTTTTACCTCAGCATTTCACATTTAGTTAGTTACTGCCCTTACAGAAAGTGGCTAGAGCCAGAGCACCGTAGCTATCACGACATTGACAAAATCCACCACAATGAATTTTCTCACACTGCATTTATTATTCAGTTATCATCTTTGTTTATATTCTACTATGCTCTATCCAGTGTACATAACATCATGTGACAGATGTATGAACAATAAATCAGTGTGGTAGAAATGTAAATGCTTAAATGGATGTTGAATATTAACAGAAAAGATATATGTAGTTGTATAGTTTGTTTTGTTGATGAACTTGGATATGGATTCATGCAATAAAATTTCAAAAATTATGGTATATAAAGTTCAAGGGGCACACATACAATGTAGAACCAAACCAAGTTAAATATGATATCTAAAGTTGTGTAATAAGGAGGTAAATTTGCTTGCTTTATGGATGAAATATGGTTTCTCTTAAGTGTATAGGCTCTCTAGAATGTTATAGATGAAATATCAGTATTTAGTTCTACATGTTAGAATCTTTTATGTCTAATGAAAGACATGATTTATTCGCATTGCTTTGCCAAGTTGAGCTTAAGCATGATCATGCTTTAGCAATGATGGCTGAGAATTCTCTTGGTACATTTTAGTTCCCTATTGTATAGTTGTTGTGGGTTTGGGTAGCAATGGTGGCTGAGAATTCTCTTACTGCATTTAGTTCCCTGAGGATTCTTCATCTCCAAACCTTTCCATTTTATGACTAACTTCTTGCTCAATGGATTCATCTTTTATAGCCCACCATTTGATTTGTGAGTTCATATACTTTTCTCTAAAGTTTGATGGGTTGGTCAAGTGGAAGCACAATAACTACATAAAGAATTTATTAATTTAAGATTTCTTGGAAAAGAAGTTGCACTAGTATATACTTATCAACTAAGCAATTCCACACAGGTAATCATCACCATTATCAACCTAGGCTTGTCCCAAAAAATGGAGGTGGTTATTTTTCTAAATAACCATATATGAGAATTTGTTGTGATTAAAATATTTGTTACTGTTGTGAAGGTAATATTATTTAGCCTTATCAAATAGGGTCCCTAAAGTGTTATGGATGGAATATTATTTAGACATTTAGCTTTATCAATAGGCTCTCCTGGATCCTTATGGATGAAATTATATTTATGTGTTGGTTTGCCTAGAATGTTATGACAAAATATTATTTAGCTTTACTTATCTATAATTGGTAGTTGGCCTTTAGACCAAAACCAAAACCAAAATTATTTAGCCTTACATATAAGGTCCCTAAATCATTACCAATTTGAAAAATTAACAAAGAGTAACCTGGTTTCCCAATGGTTGCTATAACTCTAGGCACAAAGAGAATCCTTGGGATCCTGTGATGTGTGCCTTTAGATCCAGCAAAGCTTAAATCTCTAGTTTGGATGGAAGAGTAACATTGCACTAGTATCATCATCAGCTCACAAAATAGCATGAACACAACTGAATACAGCTCCATGTTTACCAACTTGCATTTTGAAGAAGGGATCATATATATATATACATCTATTTATGCATTTTAATTACTTTTTTCAATTTCCAACATAGTGAAAAAGACTTTAACGAAGAAATAAAATTAAAATTTGAGGGTATGGTTTGAACCTTGAACTTTTTCTTTTCAGCGAGATAACCCAGCAGGCATGTTCATTTCCTTGTCCCATAGTTTGTGTAACGTTTATAGTCTCTCAATATGAGATAAGCGTAGATTATACCTTTGATCTTGTATGCCTTTGCTGTGTTGTTTGTATTTCTATTCTGTGAATAATAAGAAAATCAATAAGACTGCTTATGCTGAGTTATTTTTGTGTTTCTAGAAGTGAAATGTGAAAGAAATCCATTCTTTTAAAGTTGAGAAATGAAATCAATAGATGCAGCATTGAAAGCCAAAAGCTCATGTAATGTAACTAAACACACCCTTGGACTTTTCTTCCTTTCATCATTGAATGACCTGTAAGGTGTGTTTATGCATTGACATGGCCTCCATATCCATTGACCCTTATACGCGTTGGCATAGTGTTTTTGCATTGGTGTTGCAGTGGTGTCCATGTCTGAATGGGGTTTTGAGTCTCTTATTTTTCAAATTTTCTCTCTTGGTAACCAATTCCATGGCCTATAAATTTGTTATTGATAGGAGAACAAAGGCACCATGAATCACAACTGGATTGCAGTTCAGGTCCCTTTCATAGACACTTGAAGGTTGCATACACCATCATTGCAGAGCGCCATGTGAAAGAAAAATTTGAACAAGATTAGTCAAAGGCATAAATGGCTGAAGTTCCATTTTGCTTCTGAATTCTGTACTTTAATTACTTGTGCAATTTGGTTTTTCTACACAATTATTTTCTTACATTTGGTATTGAAGGGTTAGATCTCTATCTTGATGCATTTTGATGATGGTACAATTGTCTCTAGACTGAATTTCAGTTGAGTTTGAATTAAATTGAATTCTAGTTTTGTCATCCACTTCACTAGCGCCTGGGTTATTTAAGTCTATAATATGTTATGTTGCTGCTTCACTAGCACACAAACCACAAAAATAGTAGGCTTTGAACTTTACTACCATAGGTTTGAAGTAGAAAATTTTTACATCGTGTCTAGTCACATTCTAACTTAGAATTCAAAGGTAAAACATTAGCATACAGAAATATTACAAAACACACACCACTATTCTAATAATGTAAATCCTCCAACCAAGTGTCAAATCATACTATTTTCATTGATTAGGGACCGGTCAAACTTGAACTTTATCCATGGCTTTTTCTGTGGCTGACAAGGCTTTGCCTACAAATCCATTTAAATGTTTCTTTTCTTAAAAAGAAAGAAAGAAAAAAAAAACTAGATTGACCTAGTGTTTCCTTTTTCCACCCATCATAGTCCAAAGGTATCGTGGTTATAAAGTATTAGAAGTCAAAGGATAACTTTGCTAATGTGCTAAGCAAGTTGGTTATATGCATTTTTGATAAAATTATGTTTATACCATGTTAAATTTGGCAATTCATCAATTTTATGCATATTTTGTATAGGTATGCATCATTATAACTAGTGATCTATATAATTTTGTATAATTAGAGAATAGCCACAACATCTTTAATTATGCAAAATTATGTACTAAGAGCTTTTGGATCACATATGGTAGACAACATTTAAAATTGTGATTAATCATATGTAATATGATAAATATTATGTCATAGGATTTTTTGTATTTAATATGATTAATTAGGATGATATTTTAAATTATTTTTCTTAACTTACCCATAGGAATTAAGAAAAGGAATATAATTTAATAGTTTCATCATAAGGATATATGAATATGTTTGAATGAAAATTTAGCCCACAGGCAATTTTATGTCATTTGATTCATATTTTTCATGTTTTACATTGGTAAATATGTATTATGGTATTTTAACCACAAATTTAGTGACATAAGCATGTTGATTATGTAGTTGTACAACTTGTAAGCTACTCTGATTTTAAATGTGACATTCTTGAATTAAAGGGTGATAATTATAAGATGTGGAAGAAGAGAATTCTTCTTCATTTGGGCTCGATGGACATTAATTATGCTATCTGTAAGGATGAACTACCTACCATTACAGCAATAAACCATCTGGATGTTATTGGTAATTATGTAAAATGGGAGTGGTTTAATTGCCTCTATATCATGTTCATAAAAACCAAGATCTTGGCTGGTATGTGTGGTTCACTAGAACAACATGACAATGTGCATGCTTTGTTAAAGACCATCAATGAACAATTTGAGTCATTAGACAAGGCATTGGCTAGCACCTTAATAATGAAGTTCTCATCCATGAAGCTCATTGAAACTCGTGGTGTGTGTGAGCACATCTTGCAAATGAGGGATATAGTGGTTTAACTCAAAACACTTGAGATTGAGATGTCAGAATCTTTCCTTGTGCACTACATCTTAAACACAATCCTACCACAGTACGGACCCTTTAAGATTTCTTATAACACACATAAGGACAAATGGTCAATTAATGAACTAATGACCATGAGTGTGCAAGAAGAGGGGAGACTTACTATGGAAGCGAAGGAGAGTGTGCATTTAGCTACATAAAAAAAGAATAAAGAACAAGCCAAAGGCAAGAGGAAGGTCAACTTGCCTACACAAGCTAATATTAAGAAGGAATCCAGATGTTTTTTCTGCAAAAAGAAAGGACACATATAGAAGGATTATTTTAAATATCAGAAATGGCTTGAAAAGAAAGGTACTAGACTCTCACTTATTTATTTTGAATCTAATATGGTTGATGTTGGCCATGACATATGGTGGATTGATTCTAATTCAACAATCCATGTTACCAATTACTTGTAAGGGGTGAAAAACCTAAGGAAGCTAGTGGGAAGTGAGTCATGCATCTATTCAAGCAATAAGATGCGCTCATATGTGGAGGCAGTTGGAACATGCAAATTAGTTTTAAGTAGTGGTTTTGTTTTAAAGTTGGAAAAGACATTTTATATTCTTAGTTTTTCAAGGAATTTAATATCTATTTCAAGGCTTGTATCATTGGGATTTTTCTTTAATTTTTCAAACACTATATTTAGTTTATATTAAAGATCTAAACTTATTAGAAATGGTACATTGATAGATGGTCTTTTCAAAATTAATTTACAAAATGAAACTTCTTATACTTCTATGCATATTCATGTTGGCATTAAGAGATGTGTTATGAATGGTGAATCCTCTATGTTGTGGAATCATAGATTAGGACATATCTCTATTGAGAGAATAAAGAGATTAGTAAATGATGGAGTACTTAGTACTCTAGATTTTACTTACTTTGACACTTGTGTGGACTGCATAAAGGGAAAGCAGACCAATATGTCAAAGAAAGGTGCCAAGAAGAGTTCAAACATATTAGAGATCATACATATAGATATTTTTAGTCTAGATATGGATGTGTATGGTCAAAAGTATTTCATTACCTTTATTGATGATTATTCATGATATATATATCTCTATCCACTTCATAATAATAATGAAGTTTTAGATGCCTTTAAGGTGTTTAAGGCTGAAATAGAGAAACAATGTGGTAAGAAAATAAAGATAGTGAGAATTGATAGAGGTGGTGAATACTATGGTAGATATACTAATGATGGACAAGCACCTGGTCCATTTGCTAAGTTTCTTCAAGAGCACGGGATTGTTTCCTAGTACACTATGCTTGGTTCTCCAAACCAGAATGGTGTGGTAAAAAGAAGAAACTAAACATTATTGGACATGGTGCAAAGTATGCTTAGTAGCTCTAAGCTTCCTAAGTCCTTGTGGAATGAAACTATGAAGATGATTGTGTATATATTAAACCAAGTTCCAACCAAGGCTTTCTCAAAGACATCATTTGAATTATGGAAAGGTTGGAAACTGAGTTTGCAACATATCCACGTTTGGGGATGCCCTTTTGAAGTAAGAGTCAATAATCCACAAGAAAAGAAGCTAGACCCAAGGATCATAAGTGGGTATTTCATTGGATATGATGAATGGTCTAAGGGATATAGATTTTATTTTCCATCACATAATACTAGGTTTATGAAATCAAGGAATGCTAAATTTCTTGAGAATTACTTGATTAGTGGGAATAGTAGATCTTGGAACATTGTTCATAAGATAGATCATATAGATGATCAATGCACTATTTCAAATGATAGACTAATTGATGTGCACAATATTCCTAGAGCACAAATGCATAATGAACAACAACTAGTCATTGAAGTTCCACAAATTGTTGATCAAGAAGTAGTAGATCCAACTAACCAACATATACTAGAACCTATTGAACAACCTATTGGACATCATGATCCTCAAGAGAATGATGAACTAACATTAAGAAAATCTACTAGAGTAAGGTGACCAATGAATCCTAGTGACTATATGGTGTATCTACAAGAGTCTGACTACAACATAGGAGCTAAAAATGATTCTGAAATATTTTTACAAGCCATGAGTTGTAAGGAATCTAACTTGTGGTATGATGCCATGAAAGATGAGATGAACTCTATGTCATCTAATGGAGTTTGGGATCTTGTCAAGTTTCCTAATGGTGTAAAAGCCAATGGATGAAAATGGGTCTTCAAGACTAAGAAAGACTCATTGGAAAACATTGAAAGATATAAGGCCAGACTTGTTGCTAAAGGGTTCACTCAAAAAGAGGGATTACAAGAAGACCTTTTCTCCTATATCTAAGAAGGACTCCCTTCATGTTATCATGGCATTGGCTTCCCATTTTGATCTTAAATTACATCAAATGGATGTGCAAATAGCATTCATTAATGGTGATCTAGAGGAATAGGCTTATATGAAACAACCTAAAGGATTTTCCTCTAGTGATGATGAGTAATGGTATGCAATCTCAAGAAATCCATATATGGATTGAAACAAGCCTCTTATCAATGGTAGTTAAAATTCTATGATATCATCACTTCATTTGGTTTTGAAGAAAACATCATGGATCAATGTATATACTAGAAGGCTAGTGAGACCAAAATATATTTCCTTGTTCTATGTGTGGATGATATTCTTATTACAACCAATAATACTGGATTTCTATATGAGGGGAAACATTTTCTCTCTAAGAATTTTAAAATGAATGATCTGGGTGAGGCATCTTATGTCATTTGCATTCAAATCCATAGGGATAGATCTAGATGTATTCTGGAACTATTGCAAGAAACCTATATTAATAAAATTTTAGAGAGGTTTCAAATGAAAAATTGTTCACCAAGTATAGCACCAATTATGAAGGATGACATGTTCAATTCGAACCAATGCCCTAGTAATGATTTAGAGAAGAGTTAGATGAGAAAAATTCTGTATGCTTCAGTTGTTGGAAGCCTTATGTATGCTTAGGTTTGCACAAGACTTGACATTGCATTTGCTATGGGAATGTTGGAAAAATATTAGAGTAATCTAGGTATTGACCACTAGAGGGTTGCAAAGAAAGTGATGAGGTACCTTCAAGGTACAAAAGACTACATGCTTATGTATAAATGAATTGACTCCTTGGAGATGATTGGCTACTTTGATTCAGACTTTGCTGGCTATGTTGATTCATGAAAATCCACATTTGGTTATGTTTTTATGTTAGCTGGAGGGGCTATATCCTAGAGGAGTGGAAAGAAAATTTTGATTACTACTTCCACAATGGAGGCAAAGTTTGTTTCTTGTTTTGAGGCTACTTCACATGGTGTATGGTTAAAGAGTTTCATAACAGGGCTTAGAATTGTGGATTCTATATCTAGGTCATTAAGAATGTTTTGTGATAATTCAGCTATTGTCTTTATGACTAAGAATAATAAGAATGGCAATCAAAGTAAATACATTAACATAAGGTACTTAGCCATAAGGAAATGCATTAAGGAAAACAAAGTGGTCATTGTGCATATAAACATTGAATTAATGATAGCTAATCCTTTGAGAAAAGGAATGCCACTAAAGTTATTTAAGGATCATGTAGTTCGAATGGGACTTGGTTCCATAATGTAATTTTTTGTACATACAACTTACAATCTTATGAAACTCTTATTCAGTTGTGCTATTTTCTCATATGGTTTGCACATATAGTTATTAGAGAAAATACACACATGGTAGGGCCTTGAATGAACATTGGGTTTATTTATAAAGTTAAGTTACCATATAAGGAATTAAGTTTTGAAAGATAATACATTGTAATACATGGAAGATAATACTCACATTAAGAGGAACTATTTCCATGATTCATGCATTTATTTCTTGAACGTTGAATTTGATTAAATATGGAGACCAAGTGGGAGATTGTAACATGCATTTACGTGTTGATGTGACCTCCATATTTGTTGACACTTATACAAATTGCCATAACATGTTTTTGCGTTGGTGTTGCAGTGATGTCCACATCCACATGGTATTTTGGGTCTCTTATTTTTCAAATTTTCTCTCATGGTAATTAATTCCATTGCCTATAAATTTGTACTTAATGAGAGAACAAAGGTACCATGAATCACAACTAGATTGCAATTTAGGTCCCTTTCATAGACACTTGGAAGTTGCATACACCATTGATGAATACCCCTACACTCAACCATACAAATACAAGTGTTTTAGGCATGATTCAGTCAAACTTCACAAATAGGCTAATTGTGGTATCTAGATAGTTACTCGTTGATCATAGTTCACTATCTTCCCACATGGACTAGTATTTTCTTTGTCATGTATGGTTTAGTCTAGAGTGAAGTGTATGATGTATTCCTAAACTAATGCTACTCCTGGAGACAATGGAAAATAATCTTTGATTAAGCTAGGAGAAAAGGGGAGAGAGAGTTAAACTAATAGGAGATAGGGAGAGAGAATCTAAGCTAACCTAAGTGTGATGTGTAGCGATGGAAAACGTCGGCAGCTGGAAATACTGAACGAAATTCCGTGTACACAATTTTAACCACGGATCCGTGCGAGGGCTATGCTAGAAAAAAATGAATCCGCGATGCCCTGAAAGGTCTTGTTGATCAAACAGGGACTTACTAATCAGTAAAATGATGGAGATTATGAAATATTCTGTGGATTGATTTGATTCGACGAGTCACAAAATGAGGTGAAAAGAACCTAGATGAATTGTAACGATGATAACGCTAACGTGATAAGAGGCAGCTAACAGGAGAGAAACGCGTGGTTTCAAGATCTACACTTTGACTTGAAAAATGTGTGTTTTATATATTACGTTACAATGGGGAGACCCTAATTAATTGATGTGAAGCAAGCACAAAGCAACAAAGAAACGGTCCGGGCAGAAATCCAATCTACCTCGTAGGCCAAAGATGAGATGCAAGGAAGGTCAAGCCCTGACGTCTATTGATCATCTGTTTATGACCAATAGAGCCTGCAAACCGTACAGGATGGTCTCACGATCCCTGATCAGCTTCTTTGCTTTGGGTAGTTTCTGCTCAGGACTGCGAACAATCGCTGATGGAGAAAGTCGTGTCTTCCCCAAAGGAATGATCGCTCTTACTGCCAATGCTCAAGAGAACTGTGCTCTGTCTCTGCTGGAATGTGATGCTGTCAACAATTGCCAAAAAATACTGCTCTCTGTATCTCTGCTCAAGGTGATGTGTGCTCAAGTGCTCAAAAGGAATTGCTCCTGTCTCTTTGATTTGCCAACCGCCTTTGTATCTTTGTCAACTGGGATATTTATAGGCTACGACATCCTGTGGAAAAGGCACATCCTTGATGATGTGTATCCCGAAATTTTCGGGTACCATTGACCTGACCATTTTGTGTCAAACTGTGATTATGCACAATACGCTCATTTGCGTATTATGCATGTGAAGAACAAATGCGCGTTGGGCATGTTTCAACTATCTTTGGGTTATATTACGCTCATTCATGTTGCGTTGTGTGTAAGAGCGTAAAGAAGCATGAAAGCAATGGATTCAAGCTGTTTTATGCTCGTTTACGCAGCCGCGTGTAATGAAGTGTAAAAAATGTTTAGCTTAGCGATGCATTACACTCGGATACGCAACGTTGCGTAACGAGCGTAAGATGAGTTATCCGCATGCCAAGAGAAAAGGGTTGAGCTGTTGCACTTCTCTAGACTTTGGCTTTGACTATTTTGGGGCTCGTTATGCTACCGTGCGTAACAGAGCGTAAACTTGTCTTTGAACAAAAGCTGATATGTGCTCTCGCCTGAATTGCGAATCTTTACCTGAGGCTGACTCACAATTTTCACGGTGTTTCAATGGCCCCTCTTTGTTGACATTTAGAGGGCTTGCCCGAAAGACGTCGACAAAGAATACGAAACACCGAATTGGTAGAAGCAAGAATAGCGTCCATCCATGGCATACTCAAGTGTTGCCCTGTCAACATGGAAGAGCAAAGATGGAGGGAATGGGAGATAAAATGATATGGTAGAAAATAGTTTCGGGGAAGATTCAAACAGGTCAGGACGGTAGAAGTATGGCATACGCTTACTGAACGCACAGAAACATACACACACTTGTGTCAATAGGAATGCTTTTAGGCGAGCATAGTGCATCGGCCTGAGATTTCTCTGTTACAGATTATAGCAGGAATGTTTGCAAAAGAAGCACGGCGCATCACTTTCTGTGATATCTCTGCTATAATATTTGATTGCGTATAGATTAGAGTGCAGTGCGAGTATGAAGGATGGGTGTTTGTGTATGTAGCTGTTACATACAGGAAGCAGATGGTAGGGATGAAATGAAATAAAAGCTAAGGGTAGGATTATGAGGGGTATAGGCATGCAGTTCTAAGTGGCCGGGCAAACCTGAGCAGCCATCTCAAAATGTTGTTGGTCTTCACCGCTCAGATGAACGCATCTTTGAACGATATCCTTGAAACAAGTAACCTGCAACCACAGGAGAAAACAGAGAATGCCATTGCTTGTGGGAATTGGAGGCAACGTTGTCGAAACCAGTACTACTTGAGGCGAGATAAAGAGATCGGGCCATGAAGAAAGAGCTATAGCGCTAGGCCAAAGTCTCCAATCTGGATGCTTGACCCAGCATACCACTGCCAAAAGGCATCAGACACAGTGTAGCTAACTGGGTGTGCAGGGAACCAGCTAGATGGATCTGCAAAGCTAACGTCTGATAGCAACGATCAACGGAGGTCCTCGAGGTCGTTGTTGACTAGGATTTTATTGGGGCCCCGGTCGACGAAACCAATCTCTCAGAAGTAACACCACTGCAGTGGACGCAACGACGACATCTCCAAGGGGTTAGTAGTGTGCCTCTCAGCTCATCCGAGGAATCAATAGGATGCCGGTGGGGTGGCGACACTAGGACTGTCCCAGTATCCCACCCCGTTTGTTGTGCAACTGTACAGAGATGATCACGCTTGCCTGATATGCCTGGCAGTAGTCTGTATGTTCCAGTTTTAAGTCCTGGTAGAATGTCATTGCTGGTTTTAATTCTCAGCAGACCATGGTCCTAGTTTAAAGTCTGGGCAGACCAAGAAATGCTAGTTTTACGTCGTAGTGGATGGTGTCGGTGCTGGTTTATGGTCTTAGGGGACTGTGCTGTGGATGTCAGTTTCATGTCATGACCCAGGGACAGAGCTGTGCTGGTTTTACGTCTCAGCAGATGGTTGCTTACTTGTGCCAGTTTTATGTCATAGCGGACAACCAGTGCCAGTTTAGCGTCATGGTGGACGTGTGAAAAAGATGCCAGTTTTTCGTCTTGGCGGACCTATACAATACTGCCAGTTTTACGTCGTAGCGGATGGTCACAACGTGCCAGTTTAGCGTTGTGGCGGACGATCAGTGCCAGTTGAGCGTCGTAGTGGACGTTTGTTGCCAGTTTAGCGTCGTAGCGGATGATGGTTGCCATACCTGATTGTTCACACTGGAGACATTGCTAGATGTAATACCGCTTCAGATATACATGATTTACCAGGTTTGGTAGCTCACTGCCGTTGACGTCTGCTAACCTGAATGCTCCGTTGTCGTATGCATTAGTCACCAAGAAAGGGCCCTCCCAGTTCGCAGAGAATTTGCCCACTAGTTCGCGAATGGCCTTGAGAACTAGATCTCCTTTCTTGATCGGGCACTGCTGAAGGTTGTGACGATGCTTCTATCTCTATTTATCTTGATATTTTTCAATCGTGTCAAGAGCCTGTATTCGTTTCTCTTCCACTGAATCCAAATCCATTATCCGAGACTCGGTGTGTTGAGCCTCATTTATAATGGTGGAGAGGACCATTCTCAGAGAAGGAATTTGCAACTCAAGAGGTAGCACTACTTCAGATCCATAAACCAGGCTATAGGGCATACTACCTGTAGCTGTCCTACATGTAGTACGATACGCCCATAGCACGTAGAGGATTTGTTCGTGCCACCGTGTTTTGTTGCCGTCGAGCATTTTCTTGAGCAGATTGATGATCACTTTGTTTGTTGCTTTAGCTTGATCATTCGCTTGTGGGTAGTAGGGAGAGGAAAGAGATTGTCTAATGCCCAGGCTATTACAGAAGGATTTGGTTTCTGTGCTACTAAACTGTGGCCCGTTGTCGGTCACGATAGTCATCAGAAGACCAAATCTAGTTACTATATTGTCCATGATAAAATGACAAATCTATTAAGATGTGATCTTCCATAGGGGAATGGCCTCTACCCACTTCGTAAAATACTTAGTAGCGGTAATGATGAAGCTATGACCTGCGGAAGATTTCGGCATGATGGGGCCTATAATGTGAAGTCCCCATCGTTGGAATGGCCATGTTATCTGCATTGTATGTAATTCCGTAGGTGACACGTGTATGAGATTCAAGTAACACTGACATGTGTCATAGGTTTTAACCTTTGTCAGGCAATTCTTTTCCATGCGTGGCCAGTAGTATCCTAAGCGACGGATTTTTAGGACCATAGCCCGTGGTGCTACGTGGCCACCGCACAGTCCCTCGTGAACCTCGTCGACTATATGCTGCGTTTGGCTTTTGTCGACGCAAGTAAGCAGCATGCCATCAAAAGAGCGTCTACAAAGAGTACTGTCTCCCATGATGACGTATTGCCTAGCCCGCTTGTGAATTGCATCTTTTTGCACGCGTGTCAATTCAGGCAATAACTCGCCTTGTAGAAGGTAAGTTTTAATGTCATCGTACCATTCAGGTGTGCTTTCTTCGAGAAGAGAAGATACTTGTGCCGCCTGAATGATAGGATCTGTGCAGTCTGTTATCAATGTAGGATAGGTGTCAAAAAGATGTAAAGGCACATTCAAAGCCAGTGTGGCAAGTGCGTCGGCCAGTGTGTTCTTCATGTGCAGCACGTGTTGGGCATCAATGGTCATTAATCGTCGCAGAAGATCTTTAGCCTTATCGTAGTAGGGCTGAAAATGTACCGCCTTGCAGGCGTAGACTCTTGTGATTTGATTTATGACAAGCATCGAATCGTCCCTAACCGCCAGGTGTCGGACATCGAGTTCGCTGGCAGTTAGTAATCCCCTAAGGAGCCCCTCGTACTCTGCCACATTGTTCATGCAGGGGAAGGTCAAGCGATAAGCGTGTAGATGCACATCCTCAGGTGATAGCGTAATAACAGTGGCAACACTGCCACCTCTAGCGGTTGAAGCTCCGTCGAAATACAACGTTGCTTTGGGGCCTGTCAAGATAGGGCTTAAACTGTGTACATGTTCATCAGGGAACTCTGGTTCTATGGTTGCGTGATTGTTAACTGGTACCGTTACTAACTGGTCAGCTATCGCTTGGCCTTTCGTAGAAGATTGGCCAATATAGTGCAGATCGAATTCTACCGTGATAGCCTTCCAGTGAGCTATCCTACTTCTCTCGTATAGGTTATGCGTAATGGTCCTGAGAATGTTATTTTTACAAATGATATTAACCTGGCTACGGAAGAGGTAATGTCTACACTTTTTGAGCATAAAAACTAATGCTAGGCAATTACGCTCGACTTCATTGTACCTCGTTTCGTATGCACATAGAGCATGACTCAAGTAGTAGATGGGCACTTCCGACCCATCATCCCTCCTTTGACAAAGTAATGCTGCTAATGCTACGTCCGAAGTTGCGAGGTAAATGTAAAATGGTAAGTCCCTTTGTGGCGGGAAAACCGTTGGTAAATGTTGCAGTTCCTGTTTGAGGCTGTCAAACGCACGATGGAAATCTTTCGTCCATTCGAAATTAACCCCCCTTTTGAGCAGATGCTACATAGGATGTAGCTTATCAGTTAATCTCGAGATGAATCAGCGTATGAACTGTAATCGTCCCTGTAACCCGTGTAATTGCTTGAGGTCTGTAGGAGGCACTAACTCGACAATGGCTTTGACCTTATCAGGGTTAACTCGGATGCTGGTTTCCGACACCACAAACCCTAGCATGCATCTGATTTTGACACCGAATATGCACTTCTTTGGATTAAGCCGGAGCTCATATTTGGAACATCTTTTAAGGACTAACTCCAGGTCCTCTGAATGATCTTCAGACTTTAAAGACTTAACAGCTATATCATCTACGTAATCATTCAGTTTCCCTAAGAGGTAATCGCTAAAGATGTATGTCATGGCTCGTTGATACATTGCTCCGGCATTCTTTAGACCAAAAGGCATCATAGTGTAGCAAAATATGCCCCAGGGTGTCATGAATGTCATGGTCAATTGATGTTCTGGATTGATGAAAATCTAGTTATAGCCTGAGAAACCATCCATAAAGGATAGGAGCGCATGCCCAGCTGTCGTATCGACTACACGGATGAAACCAGCCTGATATAGTTTGGTGATTTCATCACGCACAGCTAGCGCAATTTCTGGCTTAATTTTCCATACCTTTTGCCTAACTGCTTTAATCTGTAGGTCTAAGATTATGTTATGTTGGATTAACCTGGGATCTAGTCCAGGCATATCCTCATATGACCATGCAAAGACTATGATGTTGTCTTGCAGGACTTGCTTTATGGCATCGTGCATCTTCTCGTCTAATAAGGAACTGACCTTAAGTGTTTTTGGCTCACCCCTATGCGTAACGATAGAAACCTCATTAATGGGGTCTTCGGTTATGTCCCCAGCCTCCAAGTCTAGCGTGCGCGTCGACTCTTCTGGCCATTCTGGGGACGTTTCCGACGCTGCTATGGTTACGCCGTCCAAAGGGGAGTTAATGTCTACAAGTGTAGGGTCAAATTGTCTAACTACCCTCCCATATGGGCCTGTTAAAGTTAAAGGTGCTGAAAGTGTTGCGTCCATTTGCCGTCTATCCTGCAAAACCACAAAGTGCGTAAATAATTAGGAAGAAGTATGATGTGATGGTGTCAAACGTGGAGAGCTAACAAAATTTCGAATATTGTAAAATAGGCTATAATCAATGCTACCCGATTACGAGGCGATAGGATGTGGTAGTTTAACGTCATTTCGGACAGTGGCGCATGCGATATCAGACGCATTAATATCTTGATTTTTAGGTTCCGTTTTAGGAAAGTCCCGCTGAAATTGAATATCAAGTCGGTGATGCCCACATATAAGTAAGTGGTTTTTTATGAAAAGGGGCTATTGGCTGTTGTGAATTCGAATTCGTGACTGTTGTTGGGCAAGAGGAGAAAGAGCAAAAGATTCGAGCGTGTGGTTTGCGAAGCCTTGCAAGTGCTGAACTCTGACAATCCTGAAAGCTATTATAATGGCACCAAAGATCAAAAGAAAGAATACAAAATTGGAAAAAATTGACGAGGTACAAGCAAATCTGGAGCATGTTTTGCAGGCCGTGGTTGATGTGCGTGACCCTACGCCCTTGAATCGGTAGGCCATTCCTTGCACTCCTATGCTGTTTTAATGTCTATTTTTTGCGTAAATGCGTATTTCAAATTATGGACCTCGGGTTAATGCGAGGGTTTAATAGGGTTGCATCTATCATCGTTATCAGAGATGAACCTTGCGTTGTGGCAAGGGTTTGGGTGATTTCGGCATGGATAAGTAGGCGTAGTTTGTAAATCTTCTATATTAATCAGGCAAATGTAAATCTAGGCATTAATGTATGTATTGAATTTTCTGTACAGCGTTACGTTAAAGCCTGTGTTGATCGTCTTGGATATTGTTGGGGTTTTGTGCTATATAAACCCCATCGTCCCCAATGTCCCTCCTCCGCAAACGCGGTTGCAGGGGAAGGCCATCTGGTTCCGAAGGGGTGTGCTGGAGTTTTTGTAGTTCTTACTGCGCAACATCAGTGTCATTGTGTGGTCCAATTTGTCTGGTAATATCGCTGGTGCCATTTTGGAGCACCTGCTGGTGGGTTCTGCGCAAGGGATTCTGGCCTTTTTGACAAACGGAGCCATCGATATGGGCTGTCCTGACGACCGAGAGCTTAGCGCCCGAGGTTTAAGGTGCCTAAATTGGATCTGGGACATGGCCCAGTTTAGTTGTTATCACACATATAACACCCTGTTCATGGCTCGCCATGTCTCAACCTACTTCCAGAACCCACAAGGCACAGTGTACTACACAGGCGGGTAAGCAAATTTTGTTAACTGTATTATTGTTATATGTCAATTCTCTGTGTTTTACAAAGTATAAGATAAGCCTATGTGGAAAGTGCAAGATAAGTCTATGTGGTATGGTACATGTTTTTCATTCGTGAAAATAGATTAGTTGGAAATGGAGACACACTGTCATGGGCCGAAACGGCAATATAGGCGTTTGCTTCAACTAGCAATGTGCGCACCGGTGTTATAGGGTAGATCGGCTTCGACATGCGTGAGTACCCCACCCGCTATGCTGAGGCTTTTAAGAGTTGCCAAGAACTCGGGTGGTTGCACGATGACTGGACCTTAGATCCGCCCCTTACCGTTGTGGACGTACAGAGGAAACTTCCGCCATTTCCTTTGCCATTTGGACCCGGTAAGGCTGTTGTATATTCGATTATTGCGTAGTGTAGTCGTAAATTATGAGTGTTGCGTAATAGTATTTTTGTTTGATTTGTGTTTTACGCTATATAGTCAGGGAATCTCGGGAGATTACCCTTACGATTTCTGGCCGTGAGGCATGTACTATCCTCTTTCGCTACAGCGACATCAAGGACGCACAATGCTAGCTCAGCCACTCGGCGGCCCCAGTTGCGGTGACCACCAAGATCCGAGCAGCGGGGAAAATGCACCTATTTTTAGCTGCAACTCCTGATGTCCCTTCCAGTGAAATGCTGACCCTAGTCAACTCCTTCAACGAAAAGGTAGAGCATTTTTGCACGCGCGTGCATAACGTGCGCATAATTTTTGACATTGACACTCAGCTCTTTGAAGACCTATTTGGCGTCCCCTCAAATGGCCTTCCCATAAATACGAAGTCAAAGAGGAGTCTCGACTTCTAGAAGTGGCTGGAGGAGTGGGTAAGAGTCCTGAAAGAGGCTAAAGGCTTTCCTTGCGAAAGATTCGAAACGGGCATCGCCAAGACACTTTATCCCCTTTTTTGGGCCCAGACCTTCCCCAAAACACTCTCGCAAGGGAAGTTCTTTTCTATAGAATAGACCCGTATTATGCGGGAGGTTCTGGAAGAGGGGACCCAGTTCAATTGGGCAAGCTATTTCACCAAGGGACTGTGCAATGAGATGATCAAGCTTCGCAAGAAGCTTGAGTATCGTTTCAATGTGCATTATGCCTTCTTTATAGCTTGCCTTCGACGTTTTGCTGAGTTTCTGGTTATCCAAAGGAATGGGGTTTGGGTGCTGTAGGATCGAGACCAGCTGTCCAAACCTTGGATTACCCACATCCTCAGCACTACCCATGGGCAGGATCCGCTGGAAGGGATCAGGGAGTCACTGTCTATAACGACGAAGGGGTTGGCGACGTCTCGACTGCGAGGCCCCGATAGTGTAGGTGGGATAATGCCTACTTACACTGGCGATGCCTCACAGGGGAAATGTATGGCGGAGGAAATTGTGGAACCTGCAGCTCAGAGCAAGAGGCTTCATATAACCGAGGCCTCTATGAAGGCTAGGAGCAGCGTAGGCCGAACTGTGATGGTCAAAGTTCAGCGGAGTAAGCCTTCGCCTGGTAAGCATAAAGAAGATATATTGCAAACTGTATTACGCAATGTTTATTGTAGAATGTTTGGAATGATGTACTAAGAGTGTTGTGATATTACCAGTAAAAATTACAGAACAGTTGACCCCTGAAACAGGGGCAGTGGTACTAAGTTGTGTGGAAGGGGCCTCCGTTTTGGAAGGAGAAGCCCCAGCTGTTAGCGTGAGCCATGCATAGACTCTTGTGTGTAAGGAGGCCCCAGCTGTTAGCGGGAGCCATGCACAGAGCCTAGTACATGAGGAGGCCCCAGCTGTTGGGACCAGCGACGCACAGCCTCATGTGCATGAAGAGGCCCCAGCTACTGGAGCCAGTGACACATAGACTCAAGTGCGTGTAGAGGAAAAGGAGGCGGAAGATGTTGGCGAAGTTTCCACTATCATTGGCAAAGGTAATGAGTGTGTTAGCAAGTTTACAGGATTCTGTTAATAAATAAATTTTCTAATTGGATTACGCTACAGGAGAAGAGGATGTATCCATGTTTGTCGCCGTGCGCAGAGCATGGGGAGACTTCCCTAACAAGTTTGCCTTCATGGAAGGCGTTGTCAGTGACATGATCGAGCGCCTAGAGCACGTCGAACTTGGAGCTGGTACGTTATAGTTGTAGCAAATTTGTGATATTATAGAGTGGTAATGTGTCACCAACATTGATGGTTGTTTCTGTTAGGAGCTCACCTCCGATGGGATCCCACGGAGCCCATTGATCTAGACACCGTGGAGCCTCCATCTGATGGGACAGCTGTGCCACGCCACATTTATGATGAAATGCGTAAATGCACGTTACACTCGACATGCTCCTTATGGGAGAGTAGGGGTGTCAATGAGACCCTCTGGAAAAGGCTACAGAGGACGGAGCAGAGGGTTGAGTCTCTGACCAAAGAGGTCGGAGACCTAAGGTCACAGTGCAAATTCCTACAAGCGCGAGAGACAGGGGATGAAGACTGGCATACCACTGTTATCAATTATTCCCGTTATTGGACGGCCATCCAAAATAGCATACAGACCAGTCGGGCGTTGGTGGAGCAGTGGATGCAGATAGAACTCCTAGCCCAGAAGAGCCAGGATTGGAGGGATTACTGTGCATGTGTGCAAGAATGGGGGAAGAAGGAGAAGGACCACAAACATTTGTATAAGTGAGAAAGTATCGCTTATCGTAAACTCTACCACGATTCTGCCGTCAAAGCCCAATCCCAGGAAGTCTTCCTGGATGTCATCGGAGCATCTTAAGCCTTCAAAAAGTTTGAAGAGCAGGTGACTATAAGCACGTCTCTGGAAAGGGAGATGACTCTCCCTGGGGGCCAGAGGACAATCCCTACATTCTTCCCTGACCCACCTCGTTGGACTAGCGTGGAGAAAGGGAAGGTGAAGGCTGGAGCTGCCTTGGGAGAGGATGTGTGGCCAGATCTAACGGAGGAAGAGATTATGATGTGCCTGTGGGCTGGCTTAGACAAGCTTCCCTTTGCTACGGAAGCAGGGCCATCGCGAGTAAGTTTAGACATGACTAAAGCTAAAATGTTTTGACCTTTTTGTCTATTCTAACTTTGGTGTTATTTGTATTTAGGTGCCAGACGAGGATAGGGAAGACGAGGACGCTGATGAACCGGTACAAGAGGAAGAAAGCAGTGATGAGGAGCATCCTCCTGTGGAGCTGGTGCCAGAACAAAGACCTCATGAAGAAGAAACTCCTCATGAAAGAATACTTTCCAGAAACGACGGTCCACTAGAGGACAATCCGTTAGGGCTAGATCTAGACTTAAGAGATACCGGTGATAGTGGCAGTAGAGGAAATGTGTAATTGTGGTTTATGCATGGTTTTATGCATGTGAAGTCGAGTATTATTTTATGAATGACTGAAAAAGACTTGCTATAAGACCTGGTGGATGATCTAAATGTCAATTAGTTTGTTTTTGGCTTTTTATGCTTTTTATCTGCACAGCATGAACGTAATGGTTAAGGATTTTGCCTAAGTTATAATGATAGAATGTAATGGCTAGTTTAAGGCCATCGCGGGCCATCATATGATTGTGCATAAACTAGGGACTAGTTTAAGGCCATTGCGGGCCATCACAAGTGTTTGCGTAATTTGAGGATTAGTTTAAGGCCGTTACGGGCCTTGACTAGTTTTAGGCCATTGTGGGCCTTCTGCATTGCATGGAAAGTGTAAATAGTAATGGCATGGAACCCTGTGTAACTAGTTTAAGGCCGTTGCAGGCCATCATAAGCGTAAATGGTAATAGAATATAATCCTGCGTAAATGCGTAAAATGATGTGAGAGCGTGAATAACACGGGTACGATAAAAACGTAAGAAATGACGAGCGTAAAACAGAAAATGAATGTAGCGTAAAAAGAATATATTGCAGCAAAAGAAATTGTTAAGTGTGAGCCGCGATAACTTGCAAAGACATGATATCGTACGCAAAGACCATTGTTCAACCATTAATACGAAATTGTCTCTTAATGGCCTTTACGTTGGGTGCTGCCTAAGGGCGAGGAGACTTATGATTTGACTCCTCTATGCTGCCATCCGGAAATGGCAGGTTGGCCCAAGCTAGACCATCATCATTGCTGTCAGTTTGTTGAGGGATGTGGAGATTGGTCTGATCGTCAGTCGTCTCTATCTCCGAACCCTGTTTTTCTTCAATGCTATTGACGGTCCTGGGGGTGATTTCGTCACCACGTATCACGACCTCCCCTCCGGCATAGGGCAGGTGTATCTCTTGGTGTATCGGTGATGAAACCGCCCTCAGCTAGGCTAACCATGACCTCCCCAAGATCAGGTTGAACCTTGGCATCTCCTCGACTAAGAAGATGGCTTCCGTTGGGAATTGATCCCCCACCATAAACTCGATACGCACCGTCCCCTTGACTTGAACCCGTGCTCCGTTGAATGATTTTACGCATGCTATCATCATGGAGGTGATCTGGTTAACCAGTCCCAACCTATCCACGATAGAATAGGGAATGAAGTTGGTAGCTGCACCATCGTCCACGTGCACTCTCTGGATTCGGTATTGACTGACCCGGATAGTGATGAACATGGGTTTGGTTGTCACCTGACCTTTGTCTGGATCATCTTTGATAGACTCATCATGGAAGGTCAGCGAGGTAGTCTTGGGTTGCTTAGCTTCAGAAGGAAACATGAAAACATATATCGCTTCCTCCTCCGCTGGCAAGCTTCCATCCACTGATATGGATGTTAGCATGCGTACCATAGCTTCACGGTGTTTCCTAGATGTCATAAGCAGGTCGTAAAGGCTCAGCGTTGTGTTTTTTTGCTTGAGAGCCTGTTTGACTTGTGTAAATGCATCAAGGAGGCCCTTCTCTTAGCTGGGTTGTTTGTCTCCCTTGTCCTCTTCCATTCGGCCCAAGAGACAGATCTCTCGAGGTGGAACGGTGTCAGTCGAAGGGTTGCTCTTTTTCTTGCCAAGAGAAGGTGGCTGCGTTTCTACACCTTTGTCCTGTTTCTAAGGCAGAGATGAAGGCACAGAGGCCAAGGGCCTAGGCTTAGGGAAGCTGAGCGTAAAATGGTATTTCGTTGCGTTAACAAGTATGTCCTCTCCCTTTCGCTTGGGAGGCGATGATTGGCTGTTTTGACTAGAGGTCTTCCCCTGCGTGAGAGGAGCAGCCTGTGGTTTTGGCACCCTGATAATGAAGGGTACCCTAAGCATGGGCGCGGATGAAGCCGTGGCTTGACTGTTGCTGCGTGAATGAGGGTGTATCTGAGAAGGTGCCCGTATAATGAAAGGCGGCCTCGAGGCTCCACTGGCTGCCGATGAAATGGTTGCCCCCCTTTGTGAGCTGGGGGGAACACACAAAACAAAAGGCTATTTTGGTGGTCCCCTCTGCTCGCTGTCCGTACTCACCACATTGATTGTATAAGGAGCATTGTTTGCATTCAACGGGTCCTTATATACATGCAATGTTTGGTTTTCTAGGCATTTCGGATTATTGCCATCTAGTTTTAAATGACCATCATCGATCATGCGTTGAATATCGTCCTTCAACGCCCAGCAGTAATTCGTGTCATGACCACACAGCTGGTGGTAGTCACAAAAACGATCTAGCCTGAAAGACTTCGAAATTGGTGGTTCGTTAGGTAAGGCTAAAGAGGGGTTCTTCAGCAGTTCACAGTGATGTCTGTGACGCTTCAGAGCTTCCTCGGATACCTTCTTAGGTTGAATGTATCCTGCCACTAACAGTTATTTCAATAGTTTGGAATGTTTTACAGGTAAGGCCGCATACTTTGAACGATCTTTACGCTCAAAGTTTGGTTTTGGCTGAGGGGGCCCTTCAGGGGTAGCTGTGTCTTGGCTGGTGTCGGTAGCAGCCATGGTCTCAGGAAATGTTGTGGGTGCCTTCTTGTTCTTGTTCTTTACTCCTTCAGTCAGCGTGGCTATTGTTGTTGTCGCTGCCTTACCTTTGTCTTTGGCCTTGTTGTGGGTGTTTTTGTAGGCAACATACACCAGGTCTTTGCTGGCCTCCGCAACATCTTGGATACTTCTAACTTGAGCGAAGGCCTGATGTAAATTGCTGGGGGAAAGATAATACAGCTTTGACTTAATAAAGTCATTGACTGCTCCTTTGAATATCACCAGCAGATGTGAGTCCGCGATTGGCTCGCAGATCTCATTCAAAGTAGCGTTCCAGCACTGTATAAACTTTTGGATGGGCTCAAGCGGGCCTTGTTTCACCCCCATGAGCTGATCCAACATGACTTCTGGCTTTAGGTTGTATTTAAAGTGGTTCACAAATTGTGTCAGCAGCTCTTCCAAGGTTGAGATGGAAGAGCGTTAGAGGGCTCGGTACCAATCCAAAGCTTTCCCTGTCAAAGACATTGCAAAGACTCAGACAATTGTGTGTGGCCACTGTTGTAACAACAAGGATTCAGATTGAAAGGTGACCAAGTGAGCGTTGGGATCTCCCTCCCCATTATACTTGGTAAAATGCGGTAGGGACATCCCTGGCGGCAATGACAGCATTGGAGCTTCTGGACTAATCGGATCATCCTGATAAAAGTCCATGATCTGAATGGTATCAGAACCAGTGGCTTTGAGGTGTCGGACCTCCTCGGTAAGAGTCTGTATAAGTTGGAAGGCCTGATCTAGACCTGTTGATGGAGGTGTCTGTGCAGAAGGCATGGGAGGTTGGACTAGGAGGGCAGTGCTAGGAAATGGGAAGGAAGGAAGAGGTTGGCTGGTCGCTGGTGGGGCGGGGATCCCTGCAGGTAGGGGGGCCTGTGAAGACCACCACCCACTGGTCTGAGACAAGAGGTTAGCTACCGCCTGCTGTGTGAGATAAGGGGTGGTATAGTGCAGGACCACCGGTGGAACTTGCGTAGCAGGTGCGACCGAAGGCTACACACCATACACTGCAGACTAGTTATGTTGTGCTGTAGGGTTGACCCACTGATTTGCGGCAAGCTGTTGGATGTATGTTTGTGGCTGAACGGCTGTGGTAATCTGTTGAGTTGGAGGGGATAGAAGCGATAAAGTCTGCGCCAGACATGTTGTTGATAAAGTATGGGGTTGGATTTGCGGGATAAAGTGGGGTGCAGTGGTCGCTGGAACCACTACCGGAATACTGAATACACGTGGTGTCGAAACTGCCCCCATGTTATTGTGGGGTATCTGTACCTGCAGCCCAGAAGGCTGCACAGTAACTTGCAGGATGACAGGGATATGTGTCTGCGTGGTCATGGTTGGGTTCAGAGGGACGGCTTCTCTGTTGAGCGGGAATGATGGGTTGAAGTAAGTATGGGGGCTCAGAGTGTGAAATGAGTGCTTGAACTGGGCCACAAACTCATCATCTTCTTCCTCCCCATTCTGGGGTTCCATCATAACCTATGCAGCCTGGCTCTTGGCCATGACCAACTACGTTATAATTTCATGTTGCTGTTTGGTTAGAGGAATGATGTCGTAAGCTGTTGGTTTGAAATCATAACCCCCTCGGTGGATCATCTCAAAGTTTCGTTTCGCTTCGAGCTCGGCTCGGCTGAGAGCTAGCTTTGCTTAGATCTTGACACAGATGAAATTGTAATTCTCAGGGGTTATGACAGTAAATACAGGGTCTTTTCCCTATAGCCTCAATGATCGACGTGATGGCCCTTGAGGTCCTGCTACGCCAGGAGCTGGCCTAGTGACAAGAATAGGGTTCACGGATGTGGTGCCTAAATCAGCAGGGACCATAGTGGTTGTGGTTGTGTAAAAGGACTCCATTGATCAAAGAAATTAACGATGACTGATAATGGGATCTAAAAGATAGCTGGCAATAAGATCGCAAATAGGCTTTCTACCCTGTAGGATTCCAAAGGAATCGTTCCTGAGACCGATCTACACCACACGACTTATCGTAAGCTCCCCTGGACGTATTACGTTTATGATTTTGGGTATAGATCGCTAATAGGGCTACCCCAAAATGACGGATCAGAGCCTAAGAGCCCTCCTTCTAGCGCCAGAAAATTGTAACAATGGAAAACGTCGGCAGCTGGAAATACCGAATGAAATTCCATGTACACAGTTTTAACCACGGATCCGTGCGAGGGCTATGCTAGAAAAAACAAATCCGCGGTGCCCTAGACGGTCTTGTCGATCAGACAAGGACTTACTAATCAGTAAAAAGATGGAGATTATGAAATATTCCGTTGATTGATTTGATTCGATGAGTCGCAAAATCAGGTGAAAACAACTTAGATGAATTGTAATGATGATAACGCTAACGTGATAAGAGGCAGCTAACAGGAGAGAAATGCATGGTTTCAAGATCTGCGCTTTGACTTGAAAAATGTGTGTTTTATATAGTATGTTACAATGGGGAGACCCCGATTAATTGATGTGAAGCAAGCACAAAGCAACAAAGAAATGGTCCGAGCAGAAATCCAATCTACCTCGTAGGCCAAAGATGAGATGCAAGGAAGGTCAAGCCCTGACGTCTATTGATCAACTGTTTCTGACCAATAGAGCCTGCAAACCATACAGGATGGTCTTGCGACCTCTGATCTGCTTCTTTTCTTTGGGTAGTTTCTGCTCAGGACTACGAACGATCGCTGATGGAGAAAGTCGTGTCTTCCCCAAAGGAATAATCACTCTTGCTACCAATGCTCAAGCGAACTGTGCTCTGTCTATGCTAGAATGTGATGCTATCAACAATTGCCAAATAATGCTGCTCTCTGTATCTCTGCTCAAGGTGATGTGTGCTCAAGTGCTCAAAAGGAATTTCTCCTATCTCTTTGATTTGCCAACCGCCTTTGTATCTTTGTCAACTGGGATATTTATAGGCTGCGACATCTTGTGGAAAAGACACACCCCTGATGATGTGTATCCCGAACGTTTCGGGTACCGTTGACCTGACCATTTTGTGTTAAACTGTGACTACGCAAAATACACTCATTTGCGTATTGTGCGTGTGAAGAACAGATGCGTGTTGGGCATGTTTCAACTGTCTTTGGGTTATATTACGCTCATTCGCGTTGCGTCGCGTGTAAGAGCGTAACGAAGCATGAAAGCAATGGATTCAAGCTGTTTTATGCTCGTTTACGTAGCTGTGCATAATGAAGCATAAGCAATGTTTAGCTTGGCGATGCATTACGGTCTGATATGCAACGTTGCGTAACGAGCATAAGATGAGTTATCTGCATGCCAAGAGAAAAGGGTTGAGCTGTTGCACTTCTCTAGACTTTGCCTTTGACTGTTTTGGGGCTCATTATGCTGCCGTGCGTAACAGAGCGTAAACTTGTCTTTGAAGAAACGTTGATATGCGCTCTCGCCTGAATTACGAATCTTTACCTGAGGCCGACTCACAATTTTCACAGTGTTTCATGATGAGCATCCGTTCCTTAATCATCTGTACACATCTTGGACCTCATGCATGACTACCACTGGGATTACCAACCACATGGCCCAAGTACACTATTGGGATACCAAGTAGTCACACGTAGATGCTCATGATTAATTCATACTCATTTCACATTTAATAACGATAAATAATAATAAAAATTAAATTATTAAAGTAAGTGAATGCTACAATGATGAAGTAATCTCGATCTTTATTTTCGATCATGTGTGTATCCAAGTATGTCACACTCGAATAAAGGATGTTGTACAATTACAATCATCACACTGGGACAAAGGGTTGAGAAGAACTAAAAATGAAAACTAAAATACTATTCTAACTTTCCTATCTTAACTCACTAATACCTTCCCTCCATGCACATACATGTGTATTTATAGGCCTACATAGGAGTCACGATATTGTGTACTCGATATTGTTACTTAGGTCATGATATCATGTTCTCAACATAATAGATCCGATATCGGGGGTCCAATATCAGAGCCTAATGAATCACGATTCATCATACCCCCATGACTGAATGAAAACTCGTCCTCGAGTCAAACAAAATGAGAACAAGCCCCATCGATTACACAGTGGATAGGTATGGGATTATTAACTAACTAGGAATTTATTTATGCCGCAGTGGAGAACTCAATAGAACAAAATTGGGACACAACAAAAAATTACAAAATTAAAAAATTGCAAAATTATAAACTTTATTTGGCTCATGTGGTTCTAGGTGGCGGTGGCTCCTCTATGGGTTGCTTCCCCTTGTCCTGTGTTACAGGTTTTGGAATTTGATGATTTTGAACTAGTTCTTGGAGCATTTCCTCTTCTCTTCATGGATCCTATTCCATACATGCAAATGATCCAATGTTTGATGGAGTTGGCACCTCCCATGGGAATGGTAGTTGTAGGAACATCTTATTTGCTTTGATGTACCAGGCTGCAAACAACCATTGTTCTTGCTCATAGGCTCTGGCTTTATCCATGTACTCTTGAAAATCCATGAGCCATCGAGCCAAGTCTGCTGTGACATCTCTTTGTCCTTGGTAGATGGTCTTAACCACCTCTAGTTCAAAATTTGTGACTCCTAGCTTTTGCAACATTTTCTTGTGCTTCGCAAATTCTACTTCATGTTTGGTGTAGGTGGCAGCTACTTGCTTCTTGAGCTTTGTTCTCAGGCATCCTGCTGTCAACATGGCTAAATTGGCATACCACAGGTTTGCCAATTCCATGTACTCTATGAGGTCTTGAATCTGCAGGTCCTAGAATTTAAGTTCCACTTGGTGGAAAAATGCATATGTGTCCAATATGGCTTTCCAATTAGTGTGTTGAGCACTGAAAGTGTTGGTGTGGGCCTTGGCCATATGGATTTCCTTCTTGATGACTTGCTTATACATTCCCACCTAGTCTCTAAAGTTCTCCTTTAATTTCTCTTGCCGATTAGCCTCATTTTTCCATGCACTTATTTCAATGGTTGTCTTCTAACGAATTATGTGTACCTCCTCCATTGAGAGGGTTTGATTCTCTCTGGCCAAACGGTTCATGTCTTGGTTGAACCTGACCAACTATTCTTACAATTGCTGAAAGTTTTCCTTGAGAACATTCTTCTATTTTTCCATAGTGATCAAATGAAGGTTATCAGTAGCAAGTTGTTTATTCTCTTCTTGTAAGGCTATGAGTGCCTTGGCATGTGTGTAGGTTTATGCTTATGCCTTGGAGGCATCCCAATCGGCTTTCTCTTTCTCCTCTGCTACTCTTTTATTATCTGCCAACAATTTTTTAAGTTGCTCTATCCTAAAGGTGTCTAGTTGATTTGTGGGAACGAATTAAGAGGGGTCCCATTGTGTAGCTTGTAGTTTTACGAGCCTTTCTTGGAGTCTTGCCAACATCATCTCTACATGCTTGGCCTTGATCTCTGCCATGACCAACTTACCTTTGGTGGAGATGAGGTCTGATTGTGCTACTGTGACATCTTGTGGGATTTCAAACAAGGATGTCATTACTTGTGCTATTTGCAGAAACCAATTAAGCACATCCTTATGCTTCGCAAGAGTCATTGAGGGACTAGCCAAAGTTTAAACATCATGTGCTCTTGGGAAATCTACCAGTGGCACAACAAGGATGTTAAAAGATTCTTTGATGTGGTTTGTAACCACTTGTATGGCTCTTGTTGCATCTTGGTGTTGCATGACCACCACTGTGGCCCCTTCACCTGTTTCCAATTGCACCTTGAAAGATGTAGCATTCCCTAAAATCTGTTGTGACCAATGAGTCTTCTCTCCTCTTATTTAGATGGACACCTCACCCTATGCGTGATCGATAGAAGCTAAGGGTCGTACAATGTCATCGATGATGTGGAAGAGATTAGATCATCATGACTTCCCCAACTAACCATCTCAGCGATGGCCCTAAGGTGGCTCATTGACAATTAGTAATCCTATGGCAGTGGTAGTGGCTGATCTTGCTGGCTCATGCTAGGCCTTGCTTCTTGTTGTCAATTGGGCCTTGCGCTTGGATGTTGGCTAGGCCCTACAGTTTGAGTTGTAGTGGGCCCCACCATTTGTTCTTGCTTTTTCTCTAGCTCTAGCTCCAGTGTCTCACCAGCACTTTTTCTTGGAGCTAGTGGCTTCAGTAGTTCAGTGAATGAAGCCTTTTTGGCTCTTCTAGGGATGTCATTTGTGTACCCCTAGAATTCTAGCATGCTTGCACAACTTCCTGATTAGATAAGAGAAGGGCAACGTGAACTTCCCTATCTTGCATTATTTGAACCACCTCAAGATCTCCATGAGATATAGATGAGGAAGGTTAGAATTAACCTTTCCTATCAATATTGCACTTCCTCTTATCGCATATGTTGAAATCCTGTTTAACCATCTTATGTGGAAGATGTGATAAGTACCAATCTTGAAATATATCCTTTCCTCTAGCGTCAACTCTCCATATGTCTTATCTTCTCTATTGTACATCCTCTTCAACCAAGTCTTACGTGCATCCGCATTAGAGTGAGTGGATAGGTGAGCAACTTTTCACCCTAAATTCGGAAGGTTTAACACTTCCGAGATGGCCTTGGTGGAAAAATCTATAGACACACCACCAATGTTAACTATGGTTCCTTCTTTCTTATTGTGCCAAAATTAGTACATTTCTCCTAGATGCTAGGCATCACTGTCAAAGAGGATAGGCCATAATGGGGATCCTTTGAGTTGGTGCCTAACGACCTCAGAAGTGAATTACGTTAAAGGTCCAAAGTTCAATTCCACGATCACTACTATCAATGTGGACCTTTCATGGATGGCCTGAACACATTCTGGGGACAATGTGAGGTGTTGTCCCTACTTAGGCATTGCAATAGTTCCTCCTTCTTCCTATCCTGATTGTACAATAGTAGGAGTATCTTGATGGATACTAAATGATTGCATCTCCTATTCTACATGTTGTTCAGTAGAAGCCTATTTTCTATCCCTCCTGGGTCACTTAGACACACCTTGAGAGGGTCCTTCTTGTTGTCCATACTTTGGGGCCATCTACAATCACATGGGACCATTTTTTAGTAAGGTTTAAGTTAAGTTATACCTTACTTCTTGCCTTAATGAATTCATTTCTTATTCCATGTGATTTAAAGTTAGGAATTTTTTTTGTAAAAATGTCCCCAAAAGTTTTAATATTTAATCCCCTTTAATTAGATGGCTTCACATTTAATTTCCTGGTATAAGTGAGGAGATGAAATTTTTTTTGGTACATGTTTATCATTTTTCATAATCAATTACCCTTGATAGTGTTCTTTGGGTGATGATGAATTTTGAGATATTTATGCATAATTCAGAGTATACCCCTCCCCCATGACTAAGCAGAACACTCCAGGTTCTGTTAGGTTCAAACGAAATGAAAATAGGAGTGCTAGAGAGTGAGTTATGGTTCTTGGAACAAGAGATGCGCAGGTCACAAGTCATAGAAGAAAATTTGAAAATCTTTCCCATGTCAACAACTGCAAATGATGGTGACATTTGTAGGGAGGGTCCATATATATAGTTTTTGAGGACATGATATCACGTACCTGATAGCAGGGACCCAATATTGTGGTCGATCCAATATTGGGGACCCAATATCATGGTCTATTGCAAATGGGATACTTGGAAAAATTGATAAATTCTATGATATAAACAGAGGACTTTAAGTCAATGCAAGGGGTCCAAAGTAAGAATGAGAAGGCCGGAAGGCATAAAAAGGATAGTGGTGTAAAATATGACAATGAAAATCATGAAGAGTATGAGGGAAAACGACATTTATTTGTACATAAGGACATTTTAATGGGCAAGATGATAAGGGAAAGAAGAATGGTATAATACAATACTTAAAGGGTATAAAATTATGTGAGGGTAATGTGTTATGAGTGCAAATTACAAAAGTCACACAAGTGGATCCTCCCCAAAGTAGGTTCTAACCTATAATGCCCTTGCATAACCACACCTTAAAATGTCTGTAGGCACTAGAAGGGTTAAATGTAATCTACACCAATGCAACAAAACACACCCATGTTGATACCACCGTGATGAGGTATAAATTCAATGCTACATAAGACATGAGTCACAAATTCATGAACAATGAGATGAGGTGAATTGTAGAAGGGATTGCAAAGATTGGGATATGAGGTAACTGACTTAGGGCATAACGAATCCTTAGTGTAGGGCATGATTAATGTGTCATTAACCAATCACTCCAAAATCAAGACCAAGTCCATTTCTTTGATCAGTGATATCACATTTTTTCATCCCATGGTGGACATTCATAAGAAAATCATGACAGCAAGGCATACAATCACTTGGTGTTTCATTCAAGGGAGGAGTGATTTTTGCTTTGCAACACATGTTTTTTTTCCTTTTTTTGAAGTATTGCTTAATCTAGAGAAGCCACCTACCTTTAGGCATGGATGCATGTCTTTCTAGTGGAACCCCCATTTTTTTTCTAGTTAAGTGCCTTTTGATTACTCTTACTCCCATTTTTCGTTAAATCTACAAGGATCTTAGTACAACCAAGCTGCATAATAACTCCTACACATGTCACCAAAGAGAATCCACAAGTACCCTTGATGTCACACCTTGGCCATTCCTTCTTAGTCCATCCTTCTTTACTCTGGGTATAATAACACAAGGTTACTTTAAGTTTTAATGATTAGGAAAATCATTGTTCCTAGGGCAGAACCTCTTATTAATGGAGTGGATAGGTGGAGGTTCTGGGCTTGCTATTCAAGTAATTAGCTACCTGAGACTTGATAGCATAGAACAACAACTCAACCAATGAGTCACATGAGTGCTTTATTTGTAAATGATATTACTTATAAAAATATTAAAAGATAAAAAGATAAAGAAATAAATTAAAAGGTGAAAAACTGGAAAACAAAAAATTATAAAATTAAAGAAAAGGAAAAAAATATTTATTAATACTGCTTGTTAGAATGGAGGATACCCCCCATAACTAAATGGTTGAGCATAGATAGGATTAATAAATGAAAGGTTGGGATCCTTGCATGTTGGAAATATTAAGACCTGATCATACTTAGCCCATTGGGGTTCACACACTTGATTAGAGTTGACATAGTGGGGCAAGTTATAAGTTGTGGTTAATTTATAAGAAGTTGATCCACTATGGTACTTGTGACCATAAAATGGTATGCAAGGATCAACATGTCTCCCCATGTGGCTATATTCATTAGGTCCCATGGTTATTGGAGTATTGATTTGTGGCCTTGATAAGATAACACGAGGCGTTCGGTTCAAGGAGAAAGATGCACTACAGTGTTGGATTTGTGCTGAGTTGGCAGATGTAGTGGTTTCTAAACTATGGTGTCCCTTTCAATGGTCACGTCTAAAGAAGGGACACATATTATGTTGTGAAGGATTCTCACTGTTGTTGGTAGTAGAAGCACAAATAACGTTTGTGGGTTGATGTTGTGGTGCAAAACCTTTGGGTAGAATTGGTGGCGATGTAGAAGGAGATGAAGGATGAGAATTTTGAAATTGAGGAGAAGTGTAAGGTACCCAAGGTGGTGGTCCTGTTGGTGAGGATATGAGTTGATAGTATTGAGAATAATAATAATAATGTGGTGAGATAGAGGATGTTGACCTAGTTGGGAAAACATGATGTTGAAATTGATAAGCACTTAGGTTTGGATGGTATGAAGGGTGTAACCAGTTTGGGGATGGCCTTCTCCATGACTGGGATTGTTGCCACTATGATTGAACATAGTATTTTTGTACAAAATATGGATGCAACATTCTTCCCCAATTCTCATGAAAATGTGACAAGATTGGGAATTGGCCCTTGCGGTGATTGTACACGCAAATGTTACGTTGATGCATATGATTGGTAGCTAAGTTCTTATTCTCTTCAACCCTTCTTTCTAATTATCTCAAGATGTTTTTTCCTATTTCTTAGGTTTCCATAACTCTATCTCCAATAATTTTGGAATATTCTCCACATTTTTCATGTATCCATTCCATCATATTATTGATCTTTTCCTCAACTTGGATGATTGTAGTATTGGCAAAGATGGTTTCACCTTCTTGCAGTGAATTGAGTTCTCCTCTTCATAATCAAGGGCCCTTGTTGATTTTTGGGCCTGTTGATATTTTTCAACATTCTCCCATTTAGCCATTTCTCCTTCTTCTTTTGATACCCGCTTAATAAGCTCTTGAAATTAGTGGGTCCATAGTTCATATAGTTGACTTGGGACATACATCCCTAGGGTTTCCCTTGTTTCATTACAGAGCCCAACTATGATATGGTACATTAGCCATCCCTTAAAGAGCCCATGGCCTGGGTAGTTGTTTAATAATGCATAATATCTTTCTAAGGCCATTTCCAAGGGTTTATGTTGCTCTTGTTTCCATTCTTGGATTTATCCCCTCAAGCCTGACACTCTAGCATAAGTTTGATATCTTTCATTGAAAATTTCTACCATTTTTGGCTAATGTTAAATTGATTTAGGTTTTAATGACCTATACCATATCTTTGTGTGGCCAACGAGTGTTATAGGAAAGAGCTTAATTTTTTTCCATCCATTATCAATGTTATTCCATACACAAGCATCATAGAAGGCTCATAAATGTTGTTATGGATCTAAATCATAGCCTCCTAAAAACTTAGGAAAGTTGTTTAAGTCAAGCCTTGGTAGACGACTTTCTCTACGATGCCTACGAGATATTCGAACAGCCTCTTGTATTTCTATTGGGCTTGTAATGGCCAGTAGGGGTTCATCATCACCAGGTATGTTATGCATTTGTGAGTTGGAATGATGTAGTTTGTGTTTATGTTCATAGGAGACCCCTACATCAAATTGGGTACTCCCAACTTTATCTTCATCATCATATAATTTGTTGGTTCTCCAGTAAATTACCTCACTAGTTGTTGTGTTGTTAGAGTCTTGTGAGAGAGAATGGTTGTAAATTTTTGTGTGATTTAATTGCAATTATTATTATTATTTATTATATTTTTTTTCCTGAAAGATATATTGTTAATACTTTATTATAGTGATATTATATGATGTAACTAATCTAAATAACTAGCACCATCCCCAGCAACTAGGCCAATGATAAGTGGTGAGGTACCCCTACACTCAACCATACAAATACGAGCGTTTCATGCACAATCTAGTCGAACTCCACAGACAAGCTAGTTGTGGTATCTATATAGTTACTCATTGATCGTAGTTTGTTGTCTTCCTACCTGGACTAGTATTTGCTTTTTCATGTATGGTTTAGTCTAGAGTGAGGTGTATGATGTGTTCCTAAACTAATGCTGCTCCTGGAGACAATGGAAAATAATCTTTAATTAAGTTAGGAGAAAAGGGGAAAAAGAGTTAAACTAATAGGAGATAGGGAGAGAGAATCTAAGCTAGCCTTAGTATGATGAGTATTCGTTTCCTTAATCATCCATACACATCTCGAACCTCATGCATGACTACCATTGGGATTACCAACCGCATGGCCCAAGTACGCTATTGGGATACCAAGTAGTCACACGTAGATGCTCGTGATTAAGTCAAACTCATTTCGTGTTTAATAACGATAAATAACAATAACAATTAAATAATTAAACTAAGTGAATGCTGCAATGATGAAGTAATCTTGATCTTTATTTTTGATCATGTGCATCTCCAAGTACACCACACTCAAATAAAGGATGTAGTACAATTACAATCATCACATTACAGCATGCACTAGGAGAAAGGGTTGAGAAGAATTACAAAGGAAAACTAAAAGACTATTCTAACTTTCCTATCTTAACTCACTAACTCCTTCCCTCTGTGTGCCCACATGTGTATTTATAGGCCCACACAAGAGTCACGATATCATGTACTCGATATCATTACTTAGGTCACGATATCGCGTACCCGACATCGTAGATCTGATATCGGGGGTCCGATATCAAAGCCTAATGAATCATGATTCATCAACCATCATTGTAGAGGAATATGTGAAAAAGAATCTGAACAAGATTTATAGAAGGCATTAATGGCTAGAGGTCAATTACATTTTGCTTCCACATTTTGTACTTTAATTACTTGTGCAATCTGATTTTTCTACACAATTATTTTCTTACATGACTATGTTGGAAGTGTTTTTCTTTACGGACAAGTCTTGACATAAATTTTTGGATTTTATTTTGAATTTTCTATAAATGGGTCTACTACTTTAAAATTACAATGTGACAAAACATGTTTTTGGACTTTTCTTTTCATCCCTACTAGTCTCTGTTGAAATTATTGATGCATAAATTTTGGATGCACGAACACCTAGGAGAAAAACTCATTTCAGAAAAATATTGCCTAAGGTGCCTCCCATATGGATATGGAAACCTAGGAATAATCTCAGCTAGAGAGGGTCATGTGATGTTCCAAAAAAAGTAAATGAAACTAAAAATTTAGAAGAATTTAAATTGAAAAACTATCTTGAATTTCAAGATTTAATGAAAATACAATAACTAGTAAATTCAAATTTTTTCTTGGTCTCTTGTTGTTGCTACCAGTCCATCACTACTGGTGGTGCCCACTATCGAGTAGGAAGACCTCAACCACCACTAGAGAGGAAGAGAGAGAAAGAGAGATCTATTCTATGGTTGCTAGTCAAATATTTGTCACATCTATCATTGCCATGTTATTTGCCACTATTGGCATAGAGCCCTAGGATACTATTGTTGCAGAAGGAGACCTCTTACAGATTGTTGCTATTTGATGTTGCGCATTGGCCACTTGGTTGTGCCACTGTCACAATCCCTTTCATGCACATGCATCCCACTGTCTATTGTGCATTGCTATTGAGAGAATCATAGTAGTAATGCATTTGAAAGAGAGAGAGATGCTACCATTGTTTCATCTACTACGTGCCATCGTAACAACACCAATCACCTTAGACACGTCTTTGATGCTATGTGTCACATGCCTATGATGTTGCTACGAGGGAGGATAGAGAGAGAGAACTCTGATCCTACTTCTTGAAATTATGATTACCACCACCATGCAATCTACTACCATGTGTTACACTGCTACTTGGACTAGGAGGAAGGAAAAAGAGAGAGAGATGCCACTGTTGTTTGGTCTATCATTTTCATCAATCACTTGCGACACTGTTACATTATGCTACTAGTGACCACATGCTTGTCACGTGCCTACCACTAATAAGAACCTTTGATGCATTGCTACTAATGCCTACACATATTGCTATTGGCTGTTGTTGCACCAGTGATTGTCAGAGAACTATAAGCCACTGCTACTAAGAGGGAGACATTTAGTAATCTACCCCTTATTCTTGTCTGCTGGTGGGAGAAGGAGAGGCCCCAATGATCTTCCTTGTAGCATGTCCCAACCTTCCTTTATAGTTTCTCACCATTAGTTATGCCACGTTGTCCACCACTTGGGCCATTATGTAACTTCAGTAATGCCTGGCACTATCACCCACATCCGCACGTAACTCTCATAACCATCATCGTTGGTTATGCCACCTCTGCAGTAGTTATGTAACTCACTTTCTACATCACCTGGGCTATTATGTCCATGCCATCATGACATGGCAATGTAACCACTACCATAAGCTCACCATTATGAATTGGACTCTAAAACATGCTTGCAAAAATTTACTTTCTTTATGCTTGATGCTAGGGGATTAGACTTGTTGATCATGGCCCCGTGCCTAGCATGGGTGATGTTGGCATCAACACTTAGCCCCTAAACTAAAAATTGCATGTAAGTACAAGGAACAACATAACCATAGAAATATTAAAAGGAGATGCAGAAGATAAAGGACAAATTTAGGACTTAGGTAAGAACCACCAAAATTAGAATTGGGAAAAGGATTATGATAATGAAAAGGATAATATTCAAAAAATGGGAAACATTAATTTTTTTTAAAAAAGGCAAAAAATAAAAGGTTTCAAGATAGGAGTTTTCAAAAGGAAGCATAAGAAAATAAAATTCAAGGGAAACAATAGTTTTGAAGTAGGAACAAAACAAAATCAAGAAAAATTGATATTTTAGAAAATGGGAAAAAAAGGCTAGAAAAATGGCCCTCCTTCTAGTCCAAAAAGGTGTTGATGCATAAATTTTGGATGCACCAACACCTGGGAGAAGAACTTGTTTAAGGAGACTATTGCCTAGGATGTCTCCCATATGGATATAAAAACCTAGGAATAGTCTTAGTTGGAGAAGGCCATGTGACATTCCAAAAAAAAGTAAATGAAACTGAAAAGTTGGGAGAATTTAAATAGAAAAACTATCTTAAATTTTGAGACTTAATGAAAATATAGTAACTAGTAAGTTCAAACTATTCCTTGGTCTCTTTTTGCTGCTGTTGATCCATTGCTATCGATGGTGCCCATTGCCGAGCAGGAAGAGCTTAACCATCACTAAAGAGGGAGAGAAAGAGATCTATTTTGCTACTACTGACTAGATAGTTGATGCATCTACTATTTCTATGCTATCAACCATTGCTAGCACAAAACCCTAGGCCACTATTGCCATAGAAGGAGACCTCCTGCACGCTACCACTATCTAACGCTATGCGTTGGCCACCTAGTTGTGCCACTATCATAGCCCCTTTCGTGCACCTACATTGCACTATCTACCATCGCGTTGCTAGGATGCCACTGTTGTTCTATCTACCATGTGCCACCATAATGCTACTAGTCATCTCAAGCATGTCTTCGATGCTACGCATCATGTGCCTATGATGTCATTACAAGGGAGGAGAGAGAGAGAGAGAACTCTGATCCCACTGCTTGTAACCATGATTGCCATCACCATGTGATCTTCTACCACGTGTTACACTATTTCTTAGATCAAGAGGTAGGAGAGAGAGAGATGATGTCATCATTCCATTTGTAGTTACCACTAATCACCTGCGACATCACTACATTGCGCTACTAGTGACCACCTGCATGTTGCATGCCTACTACTAATAGGAGCATCTAACATGCCACTGCTAATGCTTGCACTTGCTGCTGTTGGTCGCTATTGCATTGGTGATCATCAGAGGACTGCAAGCCACTACTACTAAGAGGGAGACATCTGGTGATATGTCCCTTGTTCCCATTTTCTGGTGGAAGAGGGGGAGGCCCCAATGATCTCCCTTGTAGCAGGTCCCAACCTTCATTTATAGTTTCTCATTTTTGGTTATGCCACATCATCCACCACTTGAGCTATTACGTAACTTTCATAATGCCCAACACCATCACCCCACATTCACACGTAACTTCTGCAACCACCACCATTAGTTACACCACCTCTATGGTCATTCTGTAACCCACTTTCTACACCACATGGGTTGTTACATCCACACCATTATGGTGTGGCAATGTAACCACCACCATAAGCTAACCATTATGAATTAGGCTCTAAGAAGTGCTTGTACAAATTAACTTTCTTTGTGCTTAATGCTAGGGGATTAGACTTTTTGATCATGGCCCCATGCCTAGCATGGGCGATGTTAGCATAAAAAAACATAATTTCATATTATGTTTATCTCTTCACTTTAAATAACTAAGTTGACTAATTATGTGTAGAAGTTTGAAAGAACTTTTGTATTGAGCTTTCCTTGTTTTACCCATTCAACTTGTGAGCTAGTTGCGTACTAGGATGAATTTGCTCCTCTTTCATTGATAATTCATCCTTCTTCTTCTTCATTTATGAGCAAAGGTTTCATGTTCATGTCTAGAAAAGAGATGTACGAGTATGTGATAAGCAAGAGGAAGAAACCTTAGAATAGGTGATATAGAAAAGGACTCTACCAATCCAAAAGTCTATTAATGACATAGCCACTGAGGTAGAAAAGATTGTGGAACTTGATGGACAAATAATTCACAACAGCCTTACAAATGGTAGAAGAAAAAACTAATCAAACCTTTGGAAAGGATAAGGAGAAGAAGAAAAGAGACTACGAATGAAAAGGAAATGTTGCTTCAGTGATAAAATATTTAGATTCAAGCTCAGACGATGAGGAAAGGTGTACAGTGTGCCAGATAGAACATCCTAAGGGATGTTGCCCTATAATGGCGAATTTGCAAGAAACAAGGGAATATGAAATTAATCCAAGATTCATAAAAAAGAAAATGCCAAAATGGTTACCTTACCCTCAAGGTAACTATCAACAAATCTTTCAACCAACCTACTATCCAAGTGAAGCTTACCCATAGCCATAGGAGTAGTATCATCAACAATGGCAACAACCACAATCATAGGTGATGCCACCAACGAGATAGCAGTACCCATATCAACAAGTAAAAGCTTATGGATACTAGGTGCAACATATGATATCTTTGAAAAATACAGCTACATTCCAAAGATAGATTCTAATCCATATGTACATCAAACAATAGCTAGTCCATTAAATTAACCTTCTAATCCTTTACTGCCTATGCCACCACTTGCAATGCAAGGGGAGTTGTCATCATAGCCACAAAAAAGAAGGCTATAAGGGCAATGAATATACAAAGAGAGGATCATAATAGCAATACTAAAGAACAATAGAGGAAACATCCTTTCTTCTAGACAAGTCCAAAATAAAAATGGATAGAGTAAGGATCTTATTCAGTCATGTTCCTTATATGAAGGATCCTCTTACAAACACCCTACTTCTCCAACAATAAAATTAAGAAATTATGATGGTTATGCTAACCAAAATGGTATTAGATTGGATAAAGGCTTGAACTCTTCTTAAGAAAGAATTGATCCAGGAATTCCTCTGGTTTATTTGCAAATTGTTAGAAATTCACCATGCAAGGCTATACTAGACTTAGATTTTGGAGTAAACTTCATATATCAAGAAACATACAAGGCATGAAACCTATTTCCCTTAAATAAGTGCAACATAATGTTAGAGCTAGTAGATCAATCTATTACCATTTATTTGAGATATATAGAAGATGTGGTAACCACTATCAATGGGTGGTCTTATCTAGTAGATTTTTTGGTGATTGATGTGAGGAATGATAACAAAGAATTTCCTATCATTATGGGAAGAGCATGGCTTAGCAAAATAGATGCTAAGTTAGAAATGAGAGATTTATCTATGGAAATATCCAAATAAGATGTGCAAGGAGCCATACATACACAAATAATTTCATGCATAACTAAAGATAATGAAGGGTGTAGTTGTGGACTGAATGTTCAAAATGTTAACATCAACCTTGCACCAAGCCACCTTATCTTAATTTAGGAATTAATAAGTTCTTTTCAACTTTTTTTTTCTAATTTTTTTATTTCTAATTTCTTGTTATACCTTTTCACATTTCTTACCAATTTTCACATTCTTTGATATCTTTTCATTCTTTTATACTTTCTAATTTCTTAATATTTTAATTTTTTTACTATTTTTTTCAAATTATTTCTCTATATTTCCATTTTCTCTATGAATTGCATCATTTTTCCTATACATATTTTTGTTAATTTCTAATAAAATACATTGAATAAAGCAAGATGTAGTCCTAATAAGGTGAATATTGCCCTATAATCACAAGGAATTAATTACCTATACAGTAAGACCATAACATCCATCCATCCATTCTAATAATAAGAGGTTTTTGCCATGTCCATAATGATATTCTTCTTACAATAAAATCAAGAATAAACCTTTGATCATCATGCTTGGATAGAAAAGTGAAGAACCAAGTGGGAATGACAAGGGTGTGACATCAAAGGAACTTGTGGATTCTTTGGGACTATTATTGTGAGTTCTATTTTATTGTTAAGGATGTATTATATCCTTGTAGATCTAACAACAAATGGGAGCATGCGTACAATTAATGTTACCTTACCATATCATTGGAAATACATGTCACCATGCCTAAAAGTAGTCCTCTAGTAAGGTCAACATAGTTAACATAAAAACCATCTCCAAAATAAATTTCTAGGGGTTTCAGTACAAAGACATGTTACCCATGCTCGAAGGCAGGTAGCTTCTCAAGAATTTCAAAAATAAAAAGTGCAATTAATAAAATCCTCCCTTGAAAAACATGCCAAGTGGTAATACTCATAACAATGGTAGTCTTATAGTTGTGAATTCCAAAGATGAAACAATGAAATGTAATTGGAAAGTGGTTTGGACTTGGTTTGAATCTTGGAAAGAATGAATGATGATTACTTTAAGCATAGATTATACACAAGAATTCATTATGCCTATGGTAAGATGCCTCATGTCCCAATTTCAACAGTCCCTTCTACAATCCATCTCACGTCATTGTATATGTAATCATAACTTTGTGGTTTCATATAATATAGTGATATTTTCACAATATACCAATATTAACATGTGTGTTTTGCTAGACAATATGTCTTACATTTAACTCTTTGGGTACCTACAGAGACTTTTATGCATGGTTATACAAGGGAACTAAGTGCTGGAGCCTACTTTGGGGAAGGCCCACTTGTATAACTCTTGTATTTCATACTTGAAAAGAACTTGCACATCATCTTGTGCCTTCTAAAGTAATCAAGAATAAATATATACTTTCCATATCATCTAATAATTTGTCCATACATTTAAAATTCTTAACCTATCTCCTATCTATCCAATAAAATTTCATTACCCAGGATTTTTTCTTTATGAACTTTGAATGCAAAATTCTCAAATTTTAGTCCTTCCATGGAATTTTCTCTAGAAAAAAATGAAGACACAACTCCAAGTGTCTCCACTATGTCCTAACCTATCCAACAATGATGAATGGTATATGGAAAAAACCTACAAATTCTAGCAAAACAAATAGGCCAATGCAATAGTGAAATAAGAAGGAGTCTTAGTGCCATACTCAGTAGAGGTACTTGCAAAAGCTCTCAACATCCCAAATGAAGGAAAAAATGTAGCACAAATCTCAATAAGATCAAACACTAATGCTAAGAGGTTGTGGTTAAAAATGGCATATGGAAAAGAAGATAAAAATTATAGTGAGTTCATAGCTGAAGAGAAAATATATTTCAAGATTGATACGTATTACTTGTTTCCAACAAAAATGTTCAACAAGATATCTACATATGTGGCCAAAGAAAATGCAATTTTGATGGAGAAATTCAATGCCAACATAGCCCATATGTTGTTCCTTGAAATACAAATGTGTTTTGAAGCAAATAAGGTAATGAAACTAATACCTCCATTCCCTTGCCTTATCAGGAAGTTGTGTCGACAAGCTAGAATCTTGGGATATGCCAATGATGTTCCTAGGAAGGTTTGAAATGATTCCTGTGCAAAAATGTTCAAGTCAATGCCACCAATGAAAGATAAGTTAGGGAATTCAACAAGCACTAAATATTCTATAGGTTCCACTCCTACTGATACCATTCTCACTACCGATCAATGGCAACAAGTAGGACCTAGCAACCAATTGCAAAGTGAACAACAATAGCAATAGTAACAACAAGAAGCACCACTGCCACCACCATAGGACTACAAATCATCAATGAGACACTTGCAGAAAATTACAAAGATAATAACTTAAGGGATAAGGAAAGGATTTAATTTTTATAAACTTCAGAAGAGCTCCATTAGGCCCACTATAGACACAAAAATAGCAAGTGGGCAAGTGTCACTACAAGCAAGAGGAGAGGATGGTTAGGTGTAATAGATATCCAGAAATGTTGCATCATTTCAAGTAATGATTAAAACTAGTGAATGTGCCACTATTATACTCATTCAACACCAAGATGTAGTAGAAACTATAGAGGTCATCACTGATCATATCAAGGAATCCTTCAATGTACCTGTTATGCCATCGGTTGATATCTCTAAAGCATGGGATGCTTAAATGGTTGTTGAAACCTCAATGACTCCTATGGAACATGAAGAAATTTTTGATAAACTACTACAAATAGGCCAAATCACATAGAATCTCTTTGATATCCCCAGTGATATCATTGTAGTCTAGTCTAATATGATAGCCATAAAGGGAAAGTTGGTTATGGAAAAAACTAGAGTTGAACATGCAGAGAACATGGTGCAGTGGTTACAAGTAGAATTTTCCAATTTGAGAGCTAAAAAGAATGACCTTACATAATTCATAGTACTTGATCAACTACAATAATTCAAAATTGACCATGTGAGGCAATTGATTACCCACAATATGCAGATGGAAAGGGAGAAGGAAAAGGTAGTGTGGGATGCATCAATGGCTAAATCCCAAATGTATGCACATGCCAAAGCACTTACAGCCTTACAAGAAGAGAATAAAAAAATTCTTGTTAATAATACTAGGTTGGAAGATATTCAGAAGTAGAAAAATGTTCTCAAAGAAAGCATTCATCAACTTAGAGAAGAACTTATAAGAGTCAACTTTGATATGAGTCACTTGGCTAGGGAAAACAGAAAGCTATCCATGGAAGAAATCTGCAGCATCCATTAGAAGTCTATAATAGAAATTAGCAAGAGGTAAAATGAGGCTAAGAAGCATGAATGACTTAAGAAAATATTTAGAGACCATATGGGCATGTACAAATAGATAAATGAAAAGAGATCTAGATGGCAAAGGAAAGAATCAACTCTATCTTAGCTTAGAATCTAAACTGGTAGCTAATTCTAGATGGCTTAGCCAATGTTCACCAAGTTGAAGTGAAGAATAAGGACCTAAAAATAGAAAACCTAATAGAAGACATGGGATTAGCAAACCTCCAATATGCTAATTTGGCCATGTTAACAATAGGTAGACCTCAAAATGAGTTAGAGTAGTAGGGAATGAAAAGTTATGCTATGTATGAGAAAGAGTTTGCTAACAAAAAGGATGCATTACAAAAGTTACATATGGCAAACTCTAAACTAGAAATTGTCAAGGCTAGCTACCATAGGAAAAAATATGTAGCAAAAACCTTGGCATGTCACATGTCAAATTATCAAGAACTCAAAAGGATAGCTAGAGCATTTGAAGAGGAGAGATGGTAGTTTGTAGCCTAGTATGTAAAAGCAAATAAGATTTTTCCACAATTGCCATGCCCATGGGATGTACCCACTCTATCCTACATTGCACAACAACTATGAATTGTACATGATCCAAGGATAGAAGAAGAGAAGCTTTAGGCACTCCTAAACCACTATCAATTTTAGAAGCCTAATGATAAAGGGAATGAGCCAATGGAAGAGCCTCCACTACTTGGAATATGATCTACATCGAGCTATTTCAATTTTTTTTCTTATCATGTAACTGTGTCATTTTTGTAAAAATACCAATGCAGAATTCTAGGTCATGTAAATAGTTGGTAAGTCATGTCAAGATGAATCTACCTCCCAATTTTGGAAGGGGATCTATCCTCATTTTTGTTTTAACTCAAGGATGAGTTTCCAATTAGTCATGGGGGTATGATAAAGTCAAATTTTCATCTATTGTGATATCATACAAACAAGGTCTTAACCCATGTTATATCATCATTGATATGATGTCTCAAGATGCATGTAGCCCTATAAATACTAACACTTGGGTGCATGATCAACAACTTTTCCATTCCACCCTTAGCAAAACTCTTGCAGTTTGCTTTCATAGTTAGCAATATATTGAATGCTCGTAGTGTGATGATTAGCAATTGTGCAAAATATTTATTTGAGTAAAATATACTTGGGATAATTCATGATAAGAAATAATGATCAAGATTTCTTCTCATCATTGTAGCATCCACTTAGTTTACTGTTTTACATAGATTAATTTTCATGTTTACTTAGTTAACTCTATACATTTTCATAGTGCTTTACTTTCCTTGTTCATTAGTAAAGTGGGATGAGTATGACTGGTTTCAAGTGCTTAAGTATAATCATTTGGTAATCCTGGTAGTGTTATTGCCTAGTTTGCCCAATAGCATAAAGCTTGGTAACCTAGTAATGGTTACATGAGCCCAAGGCACATATGGTAAACTAAGATTGAATGCTCATTGCTATAGGCTAGAACAAACTTACATTCTTTTTATTACTTAGACTTAGTGTTTCACTTCATTTCCATTATGTTTATGCTTAAGAGTAAAATGACCATAACAACATCACTTAACATATGCCTTACGATAAGTTAAACCATACACTTAGACTTTACTAACTCAAAGTGGAAAGAAAATGATCATGAACTTAACCTCAATTACTAGCATAATAACATTTTCCATTCACAGATTACAATCTAGTCACATGCTAGCACTTGTGACTCATATGGTAGAGTGTTGGGATTTCTCCACTACACATCACCAACCTAAAATTTTCTCTTCTTGTAAACAAAAATATTGAAGGTAACATTAAAGGAACTTATGTATTCATCATAAATACGAAGGGCTTTGAAGCTTCTACAAAGAATTAAAATTTATGGTATTAAACCAAAATTTGAAAGCAAGGATTTCACCCATCCATAATTTGCATATGATACATTATTATTTCTTAAAGAATATACTATAATTCTTCACAAAATTACAAGCTATTAATCACATGCATCCTCACTATAAATCTTTGTAAAATCAACCTATTTAAGACTTTGCGAAATTATCACACTTTTATGGTTAGTATCTAAGACTATTAATAAAATATTTAGGTGTTTCATAAAAAAACATGTTTTTCTAATGGAAAAATTATGAAAGTTTTTTTTCTTTTTTCCTTTTTTTTTTGGTTGGGGAGGAAGAGAACATTCCAATTGGTTAAAGTATAGATAAACCTTAATATAACACAAGCTTCATTTAAGTAACTATAAGGATTTTATAAAAATTGGCATTGACACTATAACTATTTATAAATAGTGCTATAGCTAATGAGTTGATTACTTAGTTTAAATATATGCCTTAGAGATCATTATCTTAATATCTTAATTATTTTCTTTTATTGAAATAGGCTATGATCTTTGATGATAAGTACAAAGAAGAAGTAACCTATTTTATATATCTTCTAAGAAATTAGCAAAATGATGGGATGTTGGGAGAGTAGATGCAGGGGTCTTAAGATACATCTTAGTATCTTCTCCATTTACTCAAGCCATCTAGGATTTTTTACCATAAGCTTAATAAATCTAGTAGCTAGAAGCTCGAATCTAGTTTATGAGTGACGAGTATGCCTAATGTTCAAAATATGATCTATAACTATCACAGTGAACTGTGTGTTAATTTGTGGATGAAGCTAGATTATTATCTAAATAGTCACTATCTTCCCACTTGGACTAGTAGCAATTCTATCATGTAGGATTTAGTTCAAGGTGAGGTGTATGATCATAATATTATTCAACATTTAGTAACCCTAATGAAAAATATAGAAACTAATTAGTTAAACTAATACACAATAGAGTATATTCTAATCTATCCTAGGTGATAAGTATCTAATTCTCAACTTGTTATACATGTTTAGAATTCATGTACTGAGCATTGGGCTTACCAAATGTTATCTTATTAGACAAACCAAGCAATAGCATTGATAGGATTTCCAAGTGAATACGTATTTAAATTTAAAAAAACTTGTAGTTATTTCTCCAAATTATGAAAATGAAAATGAAATGAAGTTTTGTCACATCTAAAGACCTCATCATTGGCATTGTTGTCAAGGACCTTTAGTTAGCTTTGTGTGCTTATAGGATAGTGAAAATCCTTCACATTGTTGGATCAAAACTTAAAGTCATAATCATTCTAACACTATTAACAACTACAATAAGCATGCTGAATTTTTCTTCCAATTCAAAATGTCTTCTTCTCATAGGCATGATGGGTCAAAACCACAAGTGCTAGAAGAATGAAAAGTGGTATTTACTCATCCAAATGATTTTGTGCCTAATTTCACCTTCATTCTGCATCAATATGAATAGCTATGGTGGAGAGACATGGAGGGCAAACATGTATTTCTACCTAACTGATCAATTCCTAGGATGCTACTTCTGATTCGTAAGAGGTTAGGCATCCAAGATCTTAATCATGAATATGTTGTGTAAGAACTTAAATATTGAGACTATCATACCATTTAAACACAATAGAAAAGAGATCAGAAATAGGAGAAATTCTATGAAGTTGTGAAGGGGAAATGGTTTAATAACTCCTTATTCCTACTAAATCACAAAGATGATGAGGATCCCCTATTTGAGGATTCTTAGCATGTAGACTCTCCTCCCCTTGATTTCGATGAAGGGAGCTTGAACTAGAATTTATAGTCCACCATAAATAATCATAATTTAGGTGAGAATGGATCTCATGATCATGAGGGATCCAAAGATGGGAGTCATGGTAGGGAAAAGGATAGGCATCATGATGCTGATTGTGGTTGTGACCATTGAAGAGGGGATGGCTGGCACCACTATGCTAGTCCTTCTTTCCCTTCACCTTCATCATCCTCTGCTTCCTCCTTAAGATTTGATTGAAATTGCAAAGGGTGTGATAATGATATAGGTGGTCAACAAGATATAAATGATTGTGATTGTAGGGCCTATAGAGATGATCAAGATCAAAGGCATGGACATTCATGGTAGGCCTACCACCACGAGAAAAGGGGTAGTAGAGGGCATCATAGGCACCATGACCATCATAGAGGTCACGATAATGACAAGCCTTTGCTTGCAACTTGAAACATACTAAACATTATAGAGGTAGTCAAAATTCCAACAAGGAATATGAAAGATAGCTGAATAAAGTAGTTGGATATGAACAACATCCCTAAATTTGAAGGGGGATATAACTCATATTTGCAGAAGCATCTACAAGCCTTTCATGATGCTTGTGCCTTGTAGAACATAGAAAATGATTAGCAAAAACTTAAGTTATTTCCCATGATACTCATAAGAGAAGTATAAAGTTGGTACTACCCTTTGGAGCCAAAATCAATTCATAGATGGAGTATGATGCTTAAGTTGTTTAATGAAAAATATCATATGTACTCTTGAGTGTCCAACTTGAGAAACTAGATCCAAGGTTGGTGACAAGAAACACATAAACCCTTGGATGTGGCCATGGGCTAGTATTATTCTCTTTTTCATAGATGTTCTATCCATGGTTATTCTAAAAGAGAGTAGCTTCACCATACCATAGATGGGCTTTGATCAAAAACACAGAGAACCCTTGGGGTCTACACCCAAGGAAGATTATCAAAATTAAGAGCCCATCATATCCAAATTATTATTGAGAAGGTTGCAAAAGAAGAAGGGAAGCTTAGAAAAATAGAAAGTGTTGAGGAGTATAACTAGGAACCTTCCATGAAAAAGAGGGAAGTCTAGTTTTTTGAAAATAAAGAGGAGGCACCACTTGATGATGTGATGCAATGAAAAACCTTGTCAATCTAGAAATATATATTCAAAATTTTGGCTAAGGTAGCTAAAATGTAAGACTCTTTAGATGAAAAGTACCAAATAGCTCTAAAAATTTCAATGAAATCCAAAGATCAAAGTAGCGATCATGATTGCAAGTGAAGGAAGGAAGCTAAATATGCCCACCAAAGGGATAAAGGAAAGGCTTTTGCAATTAAAGATGTTGTGGAGTTTAAATCAAATGATGATGATGGGTGTGACATCTTTCAATATGAAAATCCTATGGGAAGCTTTTTTATCTTGTCACACTTGTAGGAATTTTGGGTGTATGCTCTAAATCTTAGATTGGCAGAAAAGCAAGCACCCAAACTATTACCTTATTCTCAAGGTAATCCCAAGTAGTTCCACCAACAACCATAATCTTATTATCCAAGTGAAGCTCCACCACAACCATATGAGTAGTATCATTAGTGGTAGCATCCATAGACATGGGGGATGTGACCATCACGATAGTAATACCCTTATAGATAACTTGATTCATATGGATACTATGTTTAGTAACCCATGTCTCTGTGTGACTCCTTTAGTCATGCCTCATTCAAACATCACTACTACCCTCCTAAGAATTACAAAGTTCATTCTCCATCTCCAAGATGGAAGCCCTCATATTCTTATAACCCTCCTCATTCCGCTATTCGTATCCTTCCACCCTCAACCTAATTACCACTTACTCTATCAATGCAACATGAAATTCAAGCCCAGTCATAGCAATGCAATGCTACCAGGATCATTAACTTACAACTAAATCCTTAGCTAAGTGGTTTGGAACCTAGATCTAAAAAGGCCATTTTTCTAAACCAATAGCCCTACAAAGCCCTCACAAACTCATGCAGCTAATAATCCTACATCTTCCTAATCCTTTGCGTTAGTCCCCTTTAAACCAAATACTTTCCAAAGTGCATATCATCATGCTAACCCATGCTATAATTGATTGGATCAAATTTGGCCACCTTCCTAGGAAACTATCTGATTCTAGAAGTCCCCTCATTTACCTTCAAATCAATGAGCCTTGTAAAGCTCTTCTATATTTAGGTTCTAGTATCAATCTAATTTCTCATGAAATTTATAAAGCTTGGAACTTTCCTCCAATTAAGAAGAGTAACATTCATCTTGAGTTGGCAGATTAGTCCATCACTATTCCCTTAGGATTAGTGGAGGACACTATGACCACTATTTTTGGGTGGTCATATCCTACTAATTACTTGATAATTTGTGTTGAAAATTGCAATTGGGACTTACCAATCATCATGGAAAGGGATTGGCTAAGCACTATTGATGCATGCTTGGGGACTAGAGATCTCTCCATGGAAATTTTCAAGGAAAATGATTTTGGAAAGATCAAGAAGAAGAGAGTTCCATGCATCACATATAGTGATATAGTATGAAACTATGTGCAAAAATTATGATCAATCAAAGCATGTAGATAGTTTACAAATTAGTCTAAAATTCAAAGGTGACTATATGTAGTAGCCACAAAGTAGGAGGACATCCAATGGTTGATAGCTGATCCTAAAAGTAGCACACTTTGCATGGAAACCCACTGAGAGCTTAACTAGTATCCATGTTGTAGGCATGGATGAACTAGAGTAAGTTCATAACCAACTCTCTAATAATGAACCCAATGACACTTATTGGAGAGAGATGGAAATCCCTAAAAATTTTAAATAGGAGTCCTTAGAGTTGAAACCTATACTTGCTAGCATGAAGTATGCATTTCTAAAAAATGGCAAGCCGATGATAATCAATGCATTTATAAAGAAATGTTGTTGAAAATGGTTAATAAATGGCCAACAATCTTTACTTGGTCATACCCAAAAATCACTACGGTTGATCATAGGATATGCCAACATCACATCTATACTAACCCTTCCATCAAGCCAAAAATGTAGCCATAGCAGTGGCTAAAACCCAAATTGAAGTAAATTGTCAAGGAAGAAATTAAACAACTCCTCAAGGTGGCATTAATCCATCCAATTTCAAATAGTGAGTGGGTTAGCCCGCTTGTAATTGTGCCAAAGAAAGTGGTAAGTGGAGGGTGTGTATTGATTTTAAGTTGTTGAACATGTAACCTACAAAGATCATTTTTTGTTGCCATTTGTGGACCAAGTGTTGGACACTATTTCTGGGCATTGTTTCTATAGCTTTTTGGATGGTTATAGTGGCTATAACCAAATTTAGATCACACCAAAGAATCAAGCTAAAAATACATTCACAAGTTTCTAGGAAACTTTTATATATTAAAAGATGCTATTTGGTCTATGCAATGCCCCTACAACCTTCCAACGCCTTATCCTTAGCATTTTTTAGTAGTAGATTGGCAATGGGGTGGAAGTCTTCTTAGATGACTTCTCCACCTATGGTGCTACATTTGAGTAGGCCCTAGACCACCTTGAACAAGTGCTTAAAAGATGCATGAAGACCAATCTTTAGCTCAATTGGTAAAAGAGCCATTTGATAACCTAAGAGAGCATTGTGCTTGGGCAAAGAATCTCATATGTAGGGATTGAGGTGAACCCTAAAAAGATTAGGGTCATCTAAGAAATAACCCACCAATCAGGGATTGTTAAAGATGTCTGGTCATTCCTTGGAAACATTGGCTACTACTAACAATTCATAGAGAATTTTTCTAAGATCACTAAACCATTAGTCAAGCTTATAAAGAAAGATGCTCCATTCATATAGATCGAGGAATGCGGGTAGATATTCTAGAACCTCAAAGAATTCTAGCAACTCAAAGAAAGGCTTTTAGAAACTCTAATTCTATGAGCACTTGATTGGTCTCATCCATTTCACATCATGATGGATGCATCAAACTATGCCTTAGGAGTAGTGCTTATGTAGTTGGATGATTAGAAATGTTCTTATTACATCCACTACATAAGTTAAAGCATATTGAGTACATAGCTTAACTACACCATAATAGAGAAGGAGCTAATGAAAGTGGTGTATTCCTTGGATAAATTTAGGTACTATGTGCTTGGATACAAGGTGTTTGTGCACATGGACCATAGTGTCATTCACTTCCTCATGAACAAGTCAACGATAAGCCCCCATGTCATACAGTAGCTTGTGATCTTATAGGAATTCAATCTTATAATAGTATATCAAAATGAAAGTAATAATGTGGTCACTGATCACTTGTCTTGCTTACAATGGAATAACAAAGAAGAGGAGAGTCAATTCTTTGATCAATTTCCTAATGAACTCCTCTTTGCATTCTCACTTATCTTCTTACTCAAGAGATGCCACAAGAGTTAGACCACTAGAACAAAAAATAGTTTCTTCATTAGGCCAAACACTTCATGGAGATCAATGGACACCTTTATAAGATGTCTATTCTCCAAGATGCTCATGAGGGTTCTTATGGGAACCACTATGTAGCAAGATGTATGGCCATTAAGATCCTAATGGTAGGGTATTAATGGCTAGCACTCTTTAGGGATGCTCACCACTTCATCTTCTCTTGTGAACATTGTCAACAAGATGATGGGATGACCACTCAAATGGAGGATCCTCAATAGTGGATCTAACCACTAGAACCATTCAACATCTAGGGCATAGACTTCATAGGTTCCATCACATCCATGTTAAATGGAAAGGCATACATAATAGTCACTATTGACTATTATATAAAACGGGTAAAAGTAGTAGCCATCATTGACTATACATCTTCCACTACTATGTAGTTTGTACAACAAAATGTTGTAAATAGTTTTGGAGTGCCATGTGCACTAATTTCTAACAATGGTACTCATTTTATAGGTGCTACCTTTCACAAACTCATGCAATTCTTGGGGGTCAAACATAAATTAACAATACCCTACCACCCATAAGCCAACGGTCAAGTATAGGTTACAAATAAGGAGATCAGTAAGATCTTAACCAGAATAATAACCTAATTTAGGAGAGACTAGAGCAAAAAACTCAATGGTGCTCTTTGGGCCTATTTCTCAACATGGAAACTCCCTATAGGCTATTCTCCCCATGAGCTCATGCAAAGAAAACTTCCAACTCCTTTAATTCAATCTGAGTTCCATATACTTTCAACAACCTGTGACCTTGACCTTGATCTTATCCTAGCATAGAAAGAAATATTTATCAACTTTAACGTGCTATATGAGAATAGATTGGTGGCCCTATCCTTGAATGAAGTGTAATAGGCATTCAACAAAAAAATTTCATGACCTTAGAATAATGAAAGTAAAATTTCAACCTGGAGACAAGGTCCTCTGTTGGAATCCCACACATGTGCCACAATGAACAAAGTTCCAAACATTGTGGAAAGGGCCTTATATCATTTATGAAACCTTTCCTTTTTGGATCATGTTGATCTACAAACCTGAGATCCTAACCAAAAAATCTTGTCAACATACAACAAGTAAAACCTTTCCATGATGTAAAGAAAGCCAATGCAAGTAACACCTCCTTAGATGGATAACCTCACTCGATTTTTTGAATCTCCTCCTTCCAACTTAGTTTTGGGGGAGATAGCCATCTATGCTAATCATTAAAATGGCTGCTTAGTTTTTGTACATTTATGTTTTACACTTTGTTTTTTTTACACTTTCTTTGTTTCTATATATTTTTGTTTTAGACTTTATTATTTTTCCCAATTTTTGTTTTACAACATCATTAGTATGTTTTAACTTTCTTGAATATTTTACTTTATTTTAATGTAAAATTTTCTTCTTTTTTTCTAATAAAGTGGTTTTTGCCAATAGGACATAGTAATGCTGTAGTTATTTGCTAATGGCAATTTGTACTTAATGTTTTTGAATTCTAATGTCTAGTTTCTATTTTTGAATTTTGATGACTAATGACTAAGACATGGTTTCTTTTCCATGGAACATGAAATGAATCCACGTCATCCACTAATCGAAAAACTCTATGGTCTTTCTTGTTTTGGGAATATGAGATCTCTTTTTCATTAATAAAAATTTAACAAACCTATGACCTTGGTAGTTTTCTAACTTGGAAAAGTTTGAAATAGTTTGAATAGGGTGTGAATTTAAGGGGATTCAATGCTCTATGTATCTTTCTACTTACCTAAGTATATGAATGTTTTTATGGATTTCTTACCATTTCATGTTGACCAATAATAGGAAGTTAAGAAGTCTTTGAATGATGTGGTTTTCATCTAAAAATCCATCAAACATATAATTTCAAAAAAGGTATCATGGGAATTCAAAACACACCCCTTAGAGAAAATAATGAGCTACAAGCATTGGTTATGGGACTAGAAAGACATGTTACCCATGTGTAAAGGTCCCCTCTAACTAAGTCCCTTTCTCACTTCCTGCTTCTTTCTTCTCAAATAAGGAATGGTGATTAATCTATGGGATCATTCTTGTGTCTCATGTCTAGTCTTAGAGTGGTGATGTGAAGTCACTGAAAGTGGTTGATTTTGATCTAGACTAAGGATGAAATTTATTGGGTCATTTAACCATGAAATCCACAAGGCACTTCATGTGACTGTGATTAGGAGCTCCATTTCACCTTTTCTCTCATCCATCAATGCTTTTCATTTTTCATGTCATTTTCAATTGTCCATGTTAATGTCTTAGTTTGAAGTGTTAAAATTCTTCGGTAGATTTTTCTAAATTCCTTTGTTAACTTTTCATAACAATTCATCACCTGTGAGGCCCACAGACTCCATGGTTTGAGAATATGTAAGGGCAAAATGGGCATGAGCTTACTATGGGGAGGACCCACTCCCATATCTCTTTGTTGGGTTAGTTAAGTTCCTTATCCTTAGGCATTTTTGCAGTCAAATATTTTGTGTGCCTCAATGATTGCATTGAACTATGTGATCCTTAATGAATTTCTCCAATAAGATTTTATTCTCCCATAAATCTTCAATTTTTGTGCATTCATTCATAAATCCTCTTCTATTGTTTCATCATGTTCATGGATTTGTTGGCTCTCTAATGACCCTAATTTCATTTTAGAACTCCTTTTATTTTTCAAAATATTTAATGTGGAAAATTTTCTAGAATACCTCTTTTGATGGAACCCCATATATGCATCCAATCCATTGACATGACTTTGTTGATGAGACATCATCAACACAACCTCATCAATGGGACCCCATCAATGCGAGGTAAAAACACCTATAAATATGCATGAATACTTAGTAATTTTTCACATTTTCTCATAAACTGAGGGAGGAGTTTTTGAAATTTTTGGAGCTTAGAACCTTCCAAGAGACATATCTTCCTACCCGTTTATCTTATTCACTCTATTCTTTAATCCTATAGGTATCATAGATAAGCTCTTTATCATGGGGGCCATAAACCTTAAGTTTTTTATGAAAAGTTTTAACTCCACAAAGATTTAACAAAGAAATCAACATTAAAACATCAAATTATAAGAGTTAAACCCTTTCAAAAAGCTCTGGTAACATTGTAAGTTAAAAATCATTCAAATAATAATTAAATAATCAATGTACCATGGCCAAAACTTAGCCTAAGTGTAACTACCCAATGAGATAAGGTACTTAAAGGTTATATGTTAATCCTTGGGTATTTTTTGACCACAAATGATACCTTAAAAAAGCATGTGCATGAAAGAGGACCATCCCAACCAAGGGACAAACAACCACAAATAGAAAGGGGTCAAGAATAGCCCCATGGGCAAGCAGAAGCCCATGCCATGGAATCTTTTCAAGAGGAGCCCAAAGTGGAATTTGTCTAGTAGATTCCTAAATAAGTGGCTGCAATAGAATAGTCTCATCGAGATAAAGCACTTGAACTAAGAAAAAACCTTAAGGTCATCTTGACAAAGGCTTACCTCAAGTAGATCACAAATAAGAAGGTCTAGAAATTAGTGCTCTAAAAGAGTTAAAATTTGGACCTTTCCTAGAGTTCACACTACTAGAAGTCAAAACTAAATTGTATCACTCTTCCATGTGGCCCACAATCACTTACAATGAGTAGTGGTACATGGAAGAAACATACTTTATTTGGAACAATTAGCAGGTCAGTACAATGGACAAGATCAAGGATATTTCAGTGTCCTACTTGGTGAAAGCCATTATGGAGGCCCTTGGGTTACTAGAAATTGGGGCCAACCTTGTTGAAATCCCCATGTAGGTACATCATATCATCAAGAAAGAATGAACATAGTGATGTTATGGAGTAAATTGTAAGGAGGTTGGTGTACTCACCATAATGGAGTGTGCATACTTTAAGATTACAACCTTCCACCTCAATCCAATAGTGAGGCCAAGCATGATCACAACCTTCTTTGCCCATGTGTATGTTGCTCTAAATAATAGATTCCTAGTCAAGCTTCCATAGCTAATCTATATTGAGATAGAGAAGTAGTTTAAAGAAAATAAACATGGAAGGAATGTAGTTCCCTTTCCATGTGTCATCCAAAAATTGTACAAGGGGTGAGGAATAGCATGCTACACAAATGATGTCTTCTAGCATGCTTCATCCACTTCCTAGGTAGAGATAATAAAGGACAAAGTACCTACCAAAGTCATCCAAGAAGAGGACCAACAACCACCACCTCCACCACCTACTCATGAAAAAATGTTGGAGTCCTACATTGCTCTTGAGTGCATGCATGAGATTTGAGAGTAGCTCTTGTGGGAGTAGGAATGAGTGGTGGTGATCCATCTGTGTATCTTTTAATAATAAGCCACCTCAATGAAGTGGCTTGAGCCATAAGCTAGATGAAAGGAGGTGGGTCAATTTTCTTAGCCCAATGAACAAGCTACCCACAAGGTCAAATCTTGATGCCTAAGTGGTAATTTTCTCTCTCTTGCAATAGCAACAATTCCTAGAAATTTGTAGAAACACTGCTAGTTTTTTTATGCATCTAAAGAAGGATGAGGGGACATCTTGGTGATGTAGTATCATGGGTAGTAGATAGAAGAAGAGGTTTTTGATAATGGAATTACCGAAGCATTGAATGTACCTATGGAATCTATACTAGACATTTCTACACTTAGAGATGTATAAACCTTTACAAGACCTATTAGTGGAGAATTAAGTGCAACCTAGCACAAGGAGTTACTAGATTGACTAGCTAAAACTAGGTAACCGATTCTAGATGTCTTTGATCTTCCAGATACCATCACTATAATCCAATCAGAGTTGCTAGAAGCAAGGGTAAAATGCATCATATTCGAGGCACAACTTGAAGTAGCTAGAGATAAAAACCAACACTAGGCTATGAAGGTTATTGAATTAAGAGCCTATCTCGTTGATCTTGTGTTTCTCAACTCTGCATTGACATGCGATAAAGCTTTCAAATAGCTTGAAGAAAAGCTCAGAAAGGTTGATAATGAGAGGGAGACATCTGTCTTTAACTAGTCCATGGTTAATACAAAAACATACATCATTTAGAAGGACTTAGTCTAGGCACACCATGAGAATGTAATTTTGACCATAGAAAGTCATCAACTATAGAATGTTGATGTGCAGAAGTAGAAGATGCAAGATTTTATCCATCAATAGCAACAGTAGCTAGCTAGAGTAAATAATGAATTAAGAAGTTTGGTAGCTAAAAATAGAAATCTCACCATGGAGGAAGTCTGAAAGCTTTGCCAAAAATCTACCTAGAAGGATGAGGCTATCAAATTTAAGAGAGTTAAGAACCATTACAAAGATCAAGCTGGCCTATAGAAAGAAATTAATGAAAAGTCAATGAGACTCTTCAACAACTCAAAGTAGGAGGTGATTTCTAGTACCCTATATTTGATGGGCTTAATGACTATAACAAAGTGGAGATATGCATGAAAGAGCTGCAGATCAAGGAGATGATGGAGTACATGAAGCTTGCTGATCTTTGTTATGCAAATCTAGTGATGCTAACTATCGATAGGCCATGGTTAGAATTGGGAAAACAAGTAGCCATCTTGTACTTGCTGTATGAGGTAGAGTTTAAGCATCAAAAAGACATCAAGTAGAAACTTGAGATTTCCAATTTCAAACTTGAGGTTCTCAAGGTGAAGTACACCAATCAATGATCAATTGCTAAGAACCTAGCTAAGCGAATGAATGACTACTAAGAGCTATGCAATACACTCATAGCATTTGATATCAAACATAAGCAGTTTGTTGCCTCATTCGTGAATGTTAAGGAGCTATTCCAAAAAAAGGCTTATCTATGGGATATTCCCATTCCAACCCACAATGGTGATGCACCATAGACTATGAATGGTCCCTCAAAGTAAGGATAAGAAGATGAAGGCACTCTTGGACAGCTTTTGTCTTCCACTGAAAGTTGCAGCTATCTTAGAACAATCACAACCGCCTCAACCACCATGTGCACCTGAAGTAGGAGAAGGTCCTTTTGAACCTTAATAGCTTCCATTACTTAGGACCATTTGATCTTCTTCATTATCTTTGCACCATCTTTGCACCATCCTGGTGTTCAATTTTTTGTCCTAAACACCAAAAGTTTTGTAATCATTGTAAAACCATACACTTAGGCACTTAGTTTTTGTTATGTTTTTTGTGTGTTTGTTTTGTTAGGAAATAATCTTATACCTTCCCAAATTTTCTAAAGAACTTGATGGCAAGTTTTCATTTAGTTGTGGGGGTATAATGAGTCACATGGTTTAGTTGTGTCAATGGGATGCCATTGATGCGATCTCATCGACGTGATCTCATCAACGAAAACTTTGATTTGTTGATGTGTATCCATCAATAGGGTACCTTATATTTTCCTATAAATGTGCACCTTCCACCAAATTTATGACATCAAGTGCTTGCAGTAGGAGTTAAAGAGTGTACGGATCTTTATTTGAGCACTATTGTACCCAAACAATTCAGTGTGTGTGGCAATAAAGATAAGTTTTTTAATCAAACCTTGTAGCACTTGGACTAGATTAATTATTTGTTTAATTATTTACTAAAAAATAAATTTATTTTCATGTTTTAAGTAATTAAATTAATTAATTAAGATAAATTAAATAGTAAACATAAGTATGACCACTTTGAGTATACATGTAATGCTTGGTAATCCTAGTAACACTTAATGTTTGGTAACCCAGTAGAATTATATGTGTTCAAGATGTGTATAGAAAGTGGGAATGGATGCTTATGTTATGATTAGTAAGTGTTAGTTAGTTGTTAGATTAATTTAGCAACTAATTACCTTATTATTTTTGCTTTATCCTTAGGTGAATTAAAACATAAAAAGATACAAATGATAAAAATAATATGGCTCAGTTATACTTAACCATATCCTTTTACTCACAAGTGTAACTAGGAAGACAACAATTGCAACTGTTGATTCACCTCCTAGGTCAATGTACATAGAAACCTATAAGTCCTTAGAATTCAACCAGATCATGAATAAACACTTGTGATTCATATGGTTGGGCATAGGATCTACTCATTGCTCATTAAGCTCTATAGTATATCTCCTTAGCATAGATCCAAATTGATTTTATTATATTTTTTATCTAAGTTTAAGAGGCTACTCTATCATTCTCTCCCAAATCTTGGTAGTATGGCTCATTAGCTTTTTTCTCCATAATTTGCATAATGCTACACATCTCCTTTATTTTTATAGGTGGGAAAAATTAATGTTTTTTCTTCAATTGTTAGGAATTTCTTCATTTTCAAAGTTTTGTTAAATAATTGTATCAACTAAGAAATTCTTGTATCTCTACTACTTTCCAAGCTTCTATAGGAATGTTATTTGGTCTACTAACTTTTCTATTAATCTTTGATAAGGTTTTCTTCACCTCAAAGAAGGAAAGTTCATGAACCAAACCAAAATTTGGTTCTTATTTTAAAATATCTTCTATTGGAAATTATTTATTTAATAATTCTTGAAAATAACATTTCCACATATTTAAAATTCCATTGTCTTTTACCAAATTTTTTTCATCTACCTCTATGATGCTTTTAACATTATCAGTATCTTTAAATTTCTTTACCAATTTGTAAATAGATGTTTTTCCTTCCTTTGTTCTTAATTTCAAATAAAAGCTATCCAAAACCTTATGCTTGGCTTTGGTTGCTACTACAGTTGCTTTGTTTTTTCCATTTTGTATATAAGTCGATTTTCTTAGTTTTTGCTTTTGTGCCATTCCTTAAAGTATTTTTTCTTGTTTTAGATAATAGATTTTAGTTGATCACTCTACCACCATATCTCATTTGGGATGTATTGTTTTACCTTTTGTTTTACCAAAAATGTTCTTTTAAATTTTCTAAATGCAACTTTCTATTTAGCCCCAAATATTTATTAAGTCTCATATTTTAACTATGTATGTTCTTGTAAGTTATAATTAGATTATTTGTTTTCTTTAGTGTTAAATAGTGATATATTCGATTATTTACTTATATTTATGCACATATCATTCTACCTTAGAAATCTAGCTTCAGATTTTCAGTTTTCGTTTTCACTTCAACCATTTTCATTACCAACAAATTATTGGTTTCAAAATTTATGATAGCAAATTTTTTAAAAAAATGCTAATTAAATTGAAGTAACTAAAATATGATAAAAAAATTGATCTCTTTATTACATTTGGAGCAAAATCATATTAAAACTCATTGACTCATACTCCTTTCACTTTTTACGTCTATGTTTCTTTTCACTTGCCAACAAACTACTAAACTCAAATTAATTTGCCAAAGTTTTTTTTAAATGAAAAATGTAAAGTTCTTTAACATGAAAATTGAGAAAATAGTGTGTAGCATCTAAAAATGTCAATGGCTAGATCACTGAGGGGTCATTGGGCACACAGCCTAACCCCGAGTCCATGCAAGGGCCATGCTAGAGAAAATGGAAACGAGGCACCCTAAATGGTCTAGTCAATCAGATAGGGACTTACGAGGTGTACAATAACTATTTTCAAAAAGAGTTTTCAAAGCATCACATCTGAGAGCCAAGACAAGAAGAAACATGATATACACAGCAACGTGAATGTACCAATGCATATGGACAATAGAATTGAGAAATTATGCTAGCAATTTGAAATACATGCTGAAAGGAAATGAAATGCAAGCTTAGGTGAAGAAATGCACAACCCCAAGTTTGGGAAATGCAGATTTTAATTAAATGATGTATTAAATTGGTATCCAGTATCAGACAAGCATAGCAAGACAACAAGATAGTATGGTCACAGTTCCTGGGATGTTGCGGACGTGGTGCTGATAGCCACCATGGGAGCTAAACCTACTAGGTTGGTCATCATCACACTATGTAGGTATGGGGTCATGACACTCAATAAGGTGTCATGCTCAGGTGTTCAAATGTAGAGGTGAGGAACAATCTAGGACTTCTCTAATGCTGAGATTTGCTAATCATCAACCTTTTCCTCATCAATCTTTTGCCAAATCCAACTACAAAAGCCAACCCTTAAAATGTTGATTACTAGGGTATTTATAGAGCCAAGGTTGATGGGAGATGTGGATTAGGTGCCACATGGCTTGGGTCACATGCAACATGAGTATGAGCAAGTCACATAGACATGCCATGCTCAAAGTGTCAAACTCAAAGTGTCAAGCACAAAGTGTCAAGCTCTACAGGATAGGAACAAGAACTAAGAATCTATCAAACTATGACCACACTACCTGAACTACATGTGTCAAAGTATAAGGAATTACCATGTACCTACAAACAATTCCAAAACAAATGCAATTGGGAGCCTATGCTCTGAGACTACATCTTCCCCCTCTTCTAAGGAAGGTCAAGTGTAGGGACAATTTTGGGGATTAATAGGGGGTGCAAAAACAAAGAAAACTATTGATCTTGGCTACTAGAGAGATGCCAGAGTAGGAATGAATGTTGATATCAAGCTCTATGCACTTTTGGAGGCATTCAAAGGCATTTTCCAAATGTCATGCTATTTATGCTGCCCAGTGTGATAGAGCATAGCGTGCACACTTAGAAAAATTTCACATTTTGGCTTGCTACGTTGTCTACGCTACATAGCATAGCAGAGTGTAGAACCTTTTTCCAATGAATTTTTCAAAATTTAAAATGTTTTTTCATGACATGCTAATCACACTCTAGGGTGCAGCAGGGTAGCCAATTTTAGCAACCAAAAAATGCATCTCCTATGTCAGAATGGCTTAACAACCTTTTGTTCCATACTTAGAAAATTTTTGATCCTAGAACATCTATTATGTTGTCTACACTATGTGGCATAGTAGAGAGTAACACCAATTTTTGAATGAATTTTGATAAAACTTACCATATTTTTTCATGGCATGTTGATCACACTCTAGGGATGAAGTAGGAAAAGCAGCCTCGAAAGTTAAAAAAATTGCCAAATGCACCTTCCATGTCTGGTCCAATACTTAGGAAAATTTTAGTCCTAAAACTAGTGCTATGTTGTCTATGTTGTGTAGCATAGTAGAGTGTAATGGGCCCAAAGATAGAAAATTTTCTGAACTATTTCTTCCATCCTAAGCATTTTTGACAACTCCTAGCTTGGCACTTGGGTAGATTGGCAACCTGGACATGTGTCAAGCTGGGCAAGCTAAGGAGCGTAGTAAGCTTGATAGCTCAAGAGATAGAAAATTTTCCAAACTATTTAGTTCATCCTTAGTTCCCTTTTGAACACTTCTAGTTTTCCATTTGTGCAAATTGGCCTTGGAAACATGTGCTATGTTGGCTATGCTAGGGAGCATAGTAGAAAAACTTAGAAAATTTTGCAAACATCAAGACTTTCAATGTGCTACACTGTTTATGCTACATAGCATATCACCAAACCTAGAAAATTTTGTCCAAGTTTTGACACGTAGAGAAATCTATTATTGAGTTGCCAAAGTCCAAAATTAGTGGTGTTTTACTAGCCCCTCTTTGTTGATGTTTAGAGGATTAACTGGAAAGACGTCAACAAAGAACACGAAACACCATGATGAGCATTACATCAATGTCATTCATCAGTGCATGCTTGGATTATGCTTTGCTACTTTTGAGAGTGCTAAGAAAATGAAGTGTGATGGGGACTAGTTTAGGGAAATGGGTCAAGGGATGAAAATGATAACTATGGGGGGATAGTGCAAGGATGGCTTGGTGCCATAGCATAATCTCTTGTCAGAACACTTATGAGAGAATTAGCATATGGAGGTTTCCTACCTCCTCGTATTTCAACCCCTCATTACAATGCTTGTGAGATGGTTAATCCAAGGCCAGACTAGTTGCAAAATGGTAGTTGTGCCCTTTAACTTGGGCATTTGACTTGTACCATTTTATTTTTATTTTTCTTTCTTTTCTGTTTCATCTTTTTTTCTTCTTCTTTTTTGAAGAAAGCACTTTTTTTTTGTCGAGTGAAGGAATTGCTTAGAGGCAACTGCATCATCTTTGCAAGATAGGTGTTTCCTCTCTGAGATGAGTTGTGTTACATTCATTTAGGGCTTTAACCAATCCACAAAGATTCCCCATGGGGTGAGTTGGATTACATCCATTATGGGTTTTGAGACTGACTACAAAAAAGGTTCCATATGCATTATGGAAGCTCATAGAGGATGAGGGAGATTGAAAGATTGAGGGGTAAAGGTTAGGTTAGTTGAGGGGATATTGGGGTATGCACTCTCAAGTAGCTAGGCAAGCTGAAGTGAGTACATTAGAAGAATGCAGCATCTTGCTCTTGTGGTGAAATGCATTCCTAAAAAACATCATCTGGGCTTTATCCTACAAATGCAACACAAAAAAAAATAAGAAAAACAACCAGCTTGTGAAATGAGGGCAAAGTCCTATTTTCCTAGGATACTATGTGGGCTATGAGTGCTATGTTAGGTGCATGTAATGTCCAAAGCAGGAAAGCTAGTGTAGGTGTCAATGGTGGTAGGCTGGAAAGCTCCAGCAACCTCATCAAACATGAACAATTAAGAGGCTAGGGGAAATGGTGATGTAGGTTCTTAGGAGTTCTTACCAAAGGCAAGAACTAGAAAATCCAGCTGCAAGGTGAAGATCCATGCTACTAAATGCTCTTCCAAAAACTGAAAATGAAAAGGGTTGGAGGATATGAGTGCTATGGCTATGCCACAGTACTTCTAGAACTCCAGCAAGAGGTGCTAATGGTGGGCGCTATGACCAAGATGATTGGAGGTGGTGGCGATAGCTCCAAAAGGTCAATAAGATGCCAAGGATGATGATGTTGCAAATGTCCTAGAGGGTTTTTCCTTGGTAACACGAACTTCATTTTGGAATTGCAAAACCCCACCCCAATGTTGCTTAGGAGGCGTGGGTAGGCAATGGAAGATCAGAAGTATTCTTGCTCACTTGTTCATAGGACCACATATGTTGAATCATAGATGTTGACTTGCGATCCCAGTTTTAGGTCTTGGTAGACCACCGTCTATGCTAGTTTAAGGTCCCAGTGGACTGTGATCCCAATTTAAGATCTAGGCAAATCATGCTATGCTAGTTTAAGATCCTAGTAGACCATTGTGCTAGTTTATTATTGTAGCGGATAGTGGATGGCTAGTCTATGGGTGCTAGTTTAATGTCATAGCCCAAGGACATTTTGTGCTAGTTTAACATCATAGCAGATAGTTTGTGCTAGTTTAACATCATAGTAGATGTTCTATGCTATTTTAACATCATAGTGGATGTTTTGTGCCAGTTTAACATCTTGGCAAATGTTTTCTGCTAGTTTAACATTGTAGTGGATGTTCTATGCCAGTTTAACATCATAGTGGACATTTTGCTTACCTTTCTTTATTATTGATGCAATATGTTAGTTGTAATATGGCTTCAAGAACTACTAAATTGTGGCCCATTATTTGTGACTATAGTCATAGGGAGACCAAATCGGGTCACTATATTTTCCAAAATGAATTTGCAAACTTGTTGAGATGTGGTCTTCCTAAGGGGAATAGCTTCTACTAACTTCATGAAATACTTAGTTGTGGTAATAATGAAGCTATGTCCTACAGAAGACTTAGGTGTTATAGGCCCTATGATATCTACTCCCCAACATTGAAATGGCCATGTGATTTGTGTAGTATGTAGCTCAGTTGGTGACACATGCATTAGATTTCCATGGCATTGACATACATCACATTTCTTGACCTTGGAGATGCAATCACATTCCATATAAGGCCAGTAGTAGCCTAGACATCTAATTTTTTCTGCCATTTCCCTAGGAGCTATATGCCCTCCACATAGTCCCTCATGGACTTGATCAATGATGCTTTGTGCTTCCCTATCACTAACACAAGTTAATAGTATCCTATTATAAGATCTATGACATAAAGCACTGTCACCTATGAGGATGTACTGCCATGCTCATTTTCGTACTACAACTTTTTGCACAGATGTTAGGTTTTGTGGAGGCTTGCCATGTTGAAGGTATACTTTGATGTCATCATACCATTCTTGAGCATGTGTTGCACTTATAGACGTGATACTTGTTGTGTGAATGATAGGGTTGGTACACTCCACTATTGAATTGGGTAAAGTAGAAAACATATTTTGTGATATTATTAAAGCTAAAGTAGCCAATGCATCAGCTATAGCATTTTTGTTGTGGGGAATGTGTTGAACATCTAAGGTCACAAGTTGTTTCAGTAAGTGTTTTGCTAGATCACAGTAAGGCTGTAAGTGTTGTTCTTTACAAGTGTAGACCTCTGTGACTTGGTTAATGACCAGCTATGAATCTCCTTGGATTTCTATTTTGAATGCCTAACTTCTAAGCTACTAGAATGCCCCTAAGGAGACCTTCATATTCCACTACATTATTTGTACAAAGAAACACAAAGTGGTATGCAAAAGGGTAGATATCTCTAGAGAGAAATGTGATAGTGGCTACAGCGCTACCACCTTGCATGGTTGAAGCATCATCAAGGTGTAAAATGGCCTCAAAATTTTTAGGTACTTAGCTTACATTGCTAACATGATCATCCGGGAATTTGGGATTTATCATTGCTTAGTCATTGGTAGGTAAAGTCGTGAGTTGTGTGGCTATTGCTTGACCTTTTATGGATGATTGAGCTATGTAGTGTAGGTCAAAATCCATGATTATTGCTTTCCATCTGGCTATTCTACTACTTTCATATATGTTGGTTGTGATGGCCCTAAGTATGTTACTCTTGCAAATGATGTTGACTTGACTATGAAACAGGTAGCGTCTCCATTTTTTGAGTGCAAAAACTAAGGCAAGAAATTTTTTCTCCACATCATTGTATTTTTCCTTATGAGCTATTAGCTCATGGCTTAGGTAGTAAATAGGAATTTTAGAACCATTTTCTCTCTTTTGATAGAGCAAGGTAGCAGTGGACGTATCTAAAGTTGCAAGGTAAATGTAGAAAGGCTTTTCTCTTTATGGAGGATAGATGCTTGGAAGATAAACCAACTTATTTTTTAGGTTGTCAAATGCTTCTTGACATTGGTTTGTCTATTCAAATTTGACTCCTTTTTTGAGTGGGTGTTGCATTATGTGCAACTTATTAGTCAACCTCATGATAAACCTTTGTATGAATTGTACTCTACCTTGCAATCCACGTAGATCTTTAAGGATTTTGGGTGGTGGTAAGTTGATAATAGCCTTGACTTTGTCTAGGTCTACACATATTCCTATTTCTAATACTACAAAGCCTAACATGCACCTAGTTTTAACACTGAAGACACACTTTCTGGGATTAAGGAAAAGGTGATGCTTGAAGCAATGTTTAAGAACAAGGTTCAAGCCATTTGGTTGATTAGGAGCTTTCTTGAACTTGACTATTATATCATCAATGTAGTCATTTAGCTGTTCTATAAGATAGTCACTAAAGATGTAGGTCATTGCACATTGGTATGTTGCTCTAACATTTTTAGTCCAAATGGCATCATCAGATAACAAAACGTCCCCCAAGGGGTCATGAAAGTAGTAGTAAGTTGGTGTTCTAGGTTTATGTGAATTTGGTTGTATCCTAAGAATCCATCCATGAAGGATAACAAGGCATGACCGGCCATAGTATCAACAAGTTTATCAATACTAGGTAATGGGAAATCATCCCTGATGGTTGCCTTGTTTAAATCTTGAAGGTTTATGTAGATGTGTACACCCCTGGTTTTCTTAGGAACAACTATGATTCTTGAGACCTAGTCTGCATAGTCAACTGTGTGGATGAACCTAGCTTGATAAAGTTTAGTGATTTCTTCACGGATGGACAACAAAATTTTGAGCTTGATTTTACGAGCTTTTTGTTTGACTGGCTTGACATGCGGATCTAAGATAATGTTATGTTGGATTATATGTGGGTCTAGGCCTAGCATATCTTGATAAGACCATGCTAATACCTTGATATTATCATTAAGGACTCTAGAGATGCACTGTTGGATTTGAGGCTCTAATAAAGAGCTAAGCTTCAACATTCTTGCTTTACCTTTACATGTTGTTATAGGGATTTTGATGAGTGGATCCTTAGTTACGTCACCTGCTTCTAGGTCTAGAGCTTCAACTAGATGTTTTGGCCAATCTAATGACATTTGTAAGGATGCTATGTTGGGGTCAAAAGGAGGTGATTCGAAGTCCAAAAGCTCTGTGTTCATGTGTCTCATGAGTCTGCCATAAGGTCTAGTCAAGATTAAAGGCAAATGAAGATCCTCGTGTGTACTCATTTTCTCAAACGATCCTACAAAATAACCAGAAAAACATCAAGTGGTACCTGTCTAATAAAGAAAAATGTAGAATTCATAAACTAAGGAAAATAGTCCTATAAAAGGTAAATATGCAGTATCTCAAAATTGCTAATTTAAGGTCTTAGCGATCTGTGCTATGTGTAAAGTATAAAACTAAGTAAAATTTGAAAGGCTTGAAGTAGCGTCCACTATGGGGCTAAACTAAACATTCATTGAATAGCTAGAAAAAATGTAAAAAACTTCAAAATGTGATAAGCCAGAAAGAAGTTAGAAATTTGTTTCTAACTCTAAGTGTTACACTGTATAGGACATGGGATGTTCTGTGTTACGTGTGGGACATAAAACATTCCACATTATGCATGGGACACAAAGCGTCCCATGTTATGCATGGGACACAGGACATCCCAAAAAGGTGAAATGGCATATAACCTTGGAGGGTATAAATAGGGGTTTACCCATGGTAAACCTATCATTTTCACTATCAAAGCTAGTATTCTAGAGCATAGTGTGATCTAGAGCAGAGCGTAGCACCTGAAAAGCATGACAACCAACAAACTAGAGCTTGATACTAGAACAATGGTGTGTAGAAGTGAGCATAGAAATCTTGGCTTGGCCAATGTGGACCAAAGAAAGTGCACCCTATGGCATCTTTCTAGGGCACACATTGAGGAATGTTAGGAGGCATCATCTTCCAGGTAGGCCATCATGCTACTTTCAATTTTTTTTGTACATTTACACCTTAGGGTTTTTGGGGCAACCTACCCTAAGTGGGGATCGCTGTTGTCACTGCCTCTACCATGGCCAGTGCACCATGATTGTTGTGGCCACCACAGCCACCATGCCATGGCTACTGCCCTTTCCATGGTCATCAGGTTGTGGTTGCTACTACCACCACTGTGGCTGGAAATGGTGTAGCGGTTTTAGATCACCTATTTTGGATTACAGCAATAGGCAAGGGTTTTGTTAGAATTTTGGGTGCTGGGTGGAGTAGGGTAAGATAAGGGTTTTGTTGTGTCCTGCATGATGGTATAGCATGGGGTTTCATGTGTCCTATTTAGCATAGTGCGTGGGTGAGGGTTTTGGCACTTTGCATTCTATGCTACATAAAAGGGGTTTCTTGTGTGTCCCACGTGGTGGAACAAGGCGAAGGTTTTGTGGGTGTCCCGCATTAGTTTTTAGACCTTGTGGCATCCTTGACAGTGTAACTAGAAAGTTGGAAAAATTTTGCATTCTGTTGCTATGCTCCCTAGGAGCATGACTAAGACTTTGTACATTTTTCTTCAAATTTTTCTGAGTTATGTACAATTGCTACACTACATGGGATTCTCAAAATGGAAAATATTGCATTTGATTTCTTGTCCTATAGTTGTTGCACTCCATGGGAGCATGATAGATACTTAGAAAATTTTTTTATTCAAAACTAGCATGCTCTACGAGAGCATGACCAACACTTGGAAACATTTTTGATTCAAATCTATCATGCTCTATGGGAACGTGACCAACACTTAGAAAAAATTTTGAATTTTTTTTTCTTTTTTTATGTGTTGTTTTTCAACTACTTTTGTTGGCCCATTTTTCAATACTGACATTTTCATTATGACAATGCAAGGTTATGCTGAACCCAGTACTCATTGTAGTTGAACTTGTAGGGATCTTATGTTGTATAAGCTCCCCTATGCCCAATGTCCTTGCACTACATGCACAAGTAGAAGACCAGGCGGTCTAGTTCTAAGAGGGTGCATAAAAATTCTTAGAATTCCTACTTAATTGTTTTAACATTATGATGTGGTCACACTTGTCTATTGAAGCAGCAAGCATTCTGGTTGAGACATTATTGCCTAGGGCAAATCGAGGCATTTGGAAATTCATGATGGATGGACCTACTAAGGGTGAAGGGGAAAGGGGATTAAATCAGCATCCAAAAGGCCTAAGACCCTTGTCTTGGATTTGGAAAATGCTAGAGTTTAAATGCTACCATAAATACAATACTTTGTTTGTTGCTCGCCATGTGAGCACAACCTTTCAAAACCCACTTGTAACCATTTACTGCGCTAGAAGGTGAGTTCTATTAGGATGATAAAAATTTCATTTTGTTTGCTTTGTATGATATTCTTATTGCCATTTTATCTATTGCCAAATTTGTGGTTGATAAGGATGGCCTCCATGATAGAAAAGGGGTTTTAGCCTTAACCTAGACAATGCTACAAGAGTTCTCATCTATTGAGAATATACATGTTGCATCATAGAGTAATTGGAGGTGGATATGAAAACTTACCTGATCAAATATTCCAAATCCTACATAAAATGTCAGGATCTTGGGTGGTTAGATGGTGAGTGGGCAGCCGACCTGATATCCATTGTGGAAGAAGTGTTAATTCAAGTACCATCATTCCCCACACCATTTATGATAGGTGAGTTATGTTATTTTTTAGTGTATTTTTGTGCATGGCTCTCCTCTTTTTTATGTTTCCATCCCTTTGCTGATTTTATTTTTTTACTATAGTTGCCGCCAAGTCCAAGGAGGTCATAGTGATTGTCTCAGGATGCATTGAGGTCAACCTTCTTTTTAAATATGGTGAGGTTGACAATTCACAACCTTGGTTATAACATGAGGTCCTAGCAATGATTTACCAAACTGTTTAAGAGGTTGGGCTTATGGACCTTTTTTTGGCTGTAAACCCAAGTATCCCATTAGGGGAAATGGTTGCCTTTGTTGACTCATTTACAGAAAGTGTCAACTGCTTTTGCATGTGAGTTCACAACATGTGGGTGGTCTTTGAGATCACTAATGATCTCTTTTTAAATCTCTTTCGTGTCCCCTTTGATGGTTTAATTGTGGTGTAAAATAATAGCAAGGATCTAAACCATTGAAGAGACATTGAAGAATGGTTGGGCACTAATAAAGATCACAAGGGTATTTACATGAAAAAGTCAGATTGAAGGTTGCCCAGAATATCTATCCCATCTTTCGAGCTCTTGCTTTCCTCAAGCTACTTCCCAAGGAAACGTTCTTGGGGTAGATTAAGCTTAGATCATGAGGGATGTGATGGAGGAAGGGATTTGATACAACTATGCTAGATACCTTGCGGATGGCTTACGTGCTAAGATGATCAAACTGTGCAACAAACTTTAGGCATGTTCTCATGTTCACTTTGCATTTTTTATATCATGTTTGTGTAGATTTGTAGAATTTTTGGTGGTTCATGAAAATGAGATATGGGTGGTGCAAGATCTCACCCAAATATCCAAACCATGGATCTGCCATATATTCTATACAACTATTGCAAGACCCTCTGGAGGCCATTGGTGAGTCCTTTTCAATGACCACCAAGGACAAGTGGAACCATCCTTCCATGTGTGTGATAGTCTTGGAGAGGCTCCTCCCATCAACATGGGCAATGTAGTGAGGGGGCATGTGTTATTACTAAGAAAATGAAGTCAAAATTGCAAATCAAAAATCCTCGTCTCGTAGAGGTACCTCTGCACGCAATCGAAAAAAAGGGTAAGAGGCTACGCATCAGAGTCCATAATGTGCGATCTAAGTTTGCCAGTAAGTATGCCTCAGTTAGCATATTTTTTTCTTATTTTCTCTTCTAGTTTTTTACATATATATGGTAAATAGGTGCTCTAACCATAGCTTATGCATCATAGATGAGGAGGAGGTCTCTACCATTGAAGAAGAGGCCCCTACTATAGAGGAAACGACCCTTGTTGCAGAAGAGGAGGCCCCTACCAAAGAGGATACTTTTGCAAAAAATGTTCCATAGCCTAAGGAACATATGAAAAATGAATATTTTTCCACACTCTTAAGGTAGCTTGAAGAAGAGGGGCTGCATTTTGAGGACTGTGATTTTGATGGTTTGTTTGATGACGTGCAAATGGGTGATCGCCCCGCTCTCACTCCTGAGGGTTTGCTAGGTAGGAGCTTTGCATTTCCATTTATATTATGCTCTTCCTTTCCCTCTTTTCTCTCATCCTCTTCTCTTCTCTTTTTCCTTTTTTTTCACCCCTCCCCTCCCCCTCCCTTTTTTTGTTTTCTAGTAATGCTAACCTACCTTATCTTGCAGTGGGTAATGCTTTCCCCTAAGGTCCTGAATCATCAACCACCTTCCACCTACAACCATGGGAACACATCCTAGACAAGTTTGCTTTTATGGAGGGGATAGTGGATGATATGATTGATTGTATAAAGCAAATAGAGCCTGAGATAGGTATATACTTGGGTTATTGTGTTTTTTTTCTTTTTCTCTTTCATTTTCTCTTTTTTCTCCTAAGAAACATTTCCTCTCTTTGATGTAATAGCCTTATGACTTAAATGAAACCCAAGAAGGGTAGTCAAAAGTTGATGTTGTGCCTAAGCTTCCTCCTAAGGTATCAAAGGTGCCTCACCATATATATGATGAGGCAAGCAAATGCACACTACACTCAACATGATCGTTGTGGGAGTGTAGGCATGTCAATGAGGATTTCTGAAAGTGAGTTGAAAAACTTGAGATGAGAAAGTGAGCTAGGTAACTTGACTAGAGAACTTATAGTTGCAATATGACCTTTTGATGGCCCACGATAAGACAAATAGTAGCTGACACATGGTCGTGATTGATTACGCCAAATATTGGTCAACTGTGAAGGGCAAGGATGAAGCTACATGCGAGGTAATCAAGTAATGCCTACAAATGGATCTCCTAGCCCAAAAGAACTAAGATTGAAAAAATTACAGCACCAAGGTGTATGAATGGGAGCAAGTGCAAAAGAATCACAAGCATCAATACAAAATGAAACATGCTACCTACTGCAAAAAATATAGAGATGAGTCGATAGAATGTCAAGGATGCAAATTATTCCTTGATGAAATTGGTGCCATCCAAACTTATAATATATTTGTGAAGCACCTGGTAGTTAGTGAGTCCCTAGAGAGGGAAATGAGCATGCCTTCTGGGAAGACCACATTTGCTACATTTTCTCTAGGGCCACCCGTATGGATGGCTGTGGAGAAAGGAAAGATCTTAACAGGCATTGATTTAGCAAAGGAGGACTAGGTGAATATGATAGAGGAGGAAATCCTCTAACACATAGAGTCTGGCCTCAATAAGATGCCGCTTGACATGCATGCAGGTCCATCTCAGGTTATTTAAGTTTACTTTATGACGATTTATTTCATGATAGCTTCATATGTTATCCTACTTCCTGATTAGTTTATTGTTTTGTCTTTGATTTATACAAGATCCAGATAAGGATGCAAGACCTAGCAAAGTAGTGAATAAGGATAGAGAGGAGGAGTCATAGTCTATACATTGATGTTTTAAAATTTTTGAAATATAGCCCCATCATTGGGTAATTTTGTAACTTTGAAAGTGGATGCCATCTTGAACCTTGTATTTCATTTACAATTTTAATAAAAAGGCATAATTCTTATTTTATTTCTTTTGCTTGGAATTTTTGTTGATGTAATTAGGCCCATTGTGGGTCCCAAGTGATAGTTTAAGGAAATTCTGGGCCCTGCCATAGTTTAAGGCCATTTCGAGTCATGCTATAGTTTTAGGCCATTCTAGGACATGGTTAGTTATAAGAGAGAGTGGGTTGCCAGTTTTAGGCCATTCTAGGACATGGTTAGTTATAAGAGAGAGTGGGTTGCCAGTTTTAGGCCTTGGAAAGCCATGCGATAGTTTAAGGTCATTCTAAGCTAGGGTGATAGTTAAACAAAGCATGACTAACATGGAAAGTAAACATAATGCAAAATCAAAACTATACAAACAAAAATACTAAAGATAAAAGAACTAAATGAGTACATTAGGGACATGCCCTAATCACATAGATATTTCCTAACTTGATGTGGGTTAGGTGATGCATATGGCCTAGTAGACTTCAGGTGATACTCTTCTAGGTTGTCATTTGCCATTGAAAAATGCAATTCTACCCATGGAGTTTCTTCATGCAGATCGTTAGTTTTGCTTGGTTCACTTGCTAAACAACATTGGGTTTTGTTGCAAATAGATGATGCATCTTCAAAGACTTCTATCTCTGATGCTTGCTCAATGTTTATATTATTGATGATCCAGGGGGCTATGTCATCACCAGAAATCACCACTTCTCCCCCTACATAGGGTAGGTGGATCTCTTGGTGAATTAGTGAAGAGATAGCCCTTAATTGGGATAACCAAGATCTTACCTAGATTAAATTGAACCCAGGCATCTCCTCTACTATGATGAATTCTACATTAGTTGGGAATTGATCCCCTACCACAAAATCAATGGTGACTGTTCCCTTAACTATGACGCATGCCTCATTAAATTACTTCAAACAAGAAGTTGTTGTGGGCTTGATTTGGTCCACCAGGCCCAACCTGTTAACAATAGGGAATGGAATTATGTTGGTTGTAGCCCCATCATCAACATGCACCCTATGAATCCTGTAATGACCCACATGAATTGTTATGAACATAGGGGCAATGGTTTCTTAACCCCTTTCGAGATCATCTTTAATTACTTCATCATGAAAAGTTAAGAGGGTTGACCATAATTCTTCTACTAGCATATCCTCTTTAATAGAAATGGATGCCAACATGTGGATCAGAGCCTCATGATGTGCAGAAGTTATTATTAGATCGTATAGGATTAAAGTTTTATTATTTTGTTTTAAAGCTTATTTGACCTATGTAAGTGCATCTAGGAAATCCTGTCCACTGTCCAATTGTTTGGTGGTTTTTATTTTCTCTACATGCCCCAAGAGGTGAATTTCCTGAGGTGGGGATTTGGAATTTTATTGGACAACAGACTTCTAAGCTTCAGTAGTTGCTTGTTGTGAATGCATTTCCATCTTAGCTTTAGATGGCAAAGCCATGGGAACCATTGATAAGGGGTTGGGCTTAGGGGGGCCTAGTGTAGTGCGTTCCCTAATCATCTTGTTAGCTAGGTGCTCATCACGTTTCCTCATGTGAGAAGGTTTTGATGTAGTTCCAACCACTGGACTCTGGGTAGATGGGGGATTTGTATGTTTTGGTACCCCTAGGACAAATGGTGCTTTGGTTGTTGCCGCCATAGACTACGAAGCCTTAACCATGAAAGATGGAATGGGTAGTCGAGATGATGCATTAATAATGAAAGGGGCTTATGTCCTATTTGTCATCGAAGTTTTAACACCACTGGAAGGCACATGAACCACAAATGGCTCATGTGTTACCTCTAAATTGTCATCAATCCTAATAGCATTAATGGTATATCTTGCATGGCTAGCATTCAATGGGTTCTTATAAACATTTGTAGATTGGTTCTCTGGTTGAATAGGATAATTTTTTTGAAGGACCAACTTACCTTGATCAATCATGCATTGGATGTCATCTTTCAACACTAAGTAGTAATCCATGTCATGGCCACACAACTGGTGATAATTGTAGAATTATGTTGAATGCACCCAGAACTTAGTAGTTGATCCAAATGTTCTAATGGCTTAATCAACAAAGGGGTATATTTTGAACAATCTTGCTAGAGCTTAACATTTTGTTGGTAGTAGCTGGGGCCTTAGATGTATTAATTGCGTATTTTTTGTTGGTGGGCTTGGCTTCATTAGCCACAACTACCATAGTGTTTTTCATGACTTTTTCCTTTTCCTTATCTTTCTGTGCATGTGTGTTCTTGTAAGCTTCATAAGCCAAGTCCTTGCTAGCCTTTTCTGCATCTTCTATGCTCTTTGTTTGAGCAAAGGATTGACTAAGGGAGAGTAGGGCTAAATAATATAGTTTGGATTTAATAAAATCATTTAAAGTATCCTTAAAAATGGCTAGTAAGTAAGCTTTAGTAATTAGCTCATGAATCTCATTTAGAGTAGCACTCCAACATTGTATGAATTTCTGCCCGGGTTCTAGCACTTCTTGTTTAATAGTCATGAGTTGATCTAGAGTGGCTTTTGACTTTCAATTGTACTTGAATCAGGTTACAAATTGTCTTAACAACTCCTCTAGAGTTGAAATGGAAGTGTGAGGAATTGCTCAGTACCAACCTAAGGCCTTACTAGTCAAAGACATGGCGAAGACATGAACAATCATGTGTGACCATGGTTACAATAATAAGGACTCAAAAAAAAAAGTAAGTAGGTTGGAATTTGGATCACCTTCTTCATTTTATTTCATGAATTGGGGAAGTTCTACCCCTAGGGGGAAACATGAGTAGAGGGACAATGGGGCTAATAGGGTCATCTTGATAGAAGTCCATTACATGGACTATTTCGGAGTTGGTGGCTTTAACCTACTCAACCTCATTAGTGAGGGTTTGAATAAGCTAAAAAACTTAATCTAGGCTCTATGATGTAGATGGTTGTCTTAGTTGTACCATTGGTAGTGTCATTGTAGTAGCTACCATGGATGTTGTTGTCGGTGCTGCTACTAGTCCCATTGGGGGTGCTGTCAGAGTGATTCCCATTGGTGGTGCCACTAGCATAGCTACTAGCCCTGATGAGGTGGTGCCATTAGAGTAGATCCCATTGGTAGTGCTGTCATAGTAGCTACCAACCCTGATGGGGGCAATGCCATTAAAGTGGCCTACAATCCCGTAGGTGGTTGTATCGTATGTGATGTTTGATATATTGGTAGTTGTGAATAGGTTGGGATCTAAGATAATTAAATAGTAGGGAAGGATGTTGTTGCCAACCACACGGTTGAGATTCGAGTTGTTGTTGGTGGTGGGACTGACATAAAAGGGATAATAGGAACAGGGCTCATTTGTGGCTGCAATGTGGGCATCACAAACACTAGCTGCAGAAATTGAATAGACTATGAAGGAATAATAGAAGGCAAGGAGGTTGAATGCCCCACATGCTATTGTGTTGACAGCATCTAGTAGATACATATCATTAATGAAGGTTTGGGCTGCAAAAGTGTCGTAGCCATCACAAAGGAGGTGGAAGATTCTGACTAGTGTGAAAGAAACATAGAGGTAGTCTGTGAGGTTGAGGCATAGAGTAGGCCACTACCTTTAGAATGGGATTCAAACTCCTCTTGCCCATCTTGGAGGGGCTCATCATACTAGGATGCTATGTCTCACTCTTTTGACCCACTCATTCACATATGTTGGTCCAAGATCCATTGGAAAGTTTCAGTAAGTGGTATAACTACATCATGGGTGGGAATGAACTCCCTTCCATTTTGATGAATAATTTCAAAGCTACACTTTTCCTCTATTTCCTGATGGTCCAAAAATAGGCCTGCCTAAACCTTTGTGCATAAAAAATTGTATTGTTCTTCATCAAGAGTTGTATGCTCAGGGGATTGGTGTCATAATCTAAGAGACAATTTTTGTAAGTGTACTGGGCTTAGTGGTTGTTCAACGTCCATCATATGTTGTAGGGGATGAGTTATCTCCAAGCTTGAGGTGGCAATTGAGGTGCTAGGTGGGTTCATTTTTACTATGTCAAAAGGATGTGAGAAGAAGAAAAAAACTTGTGAGAACTGTGCAAATGTAGTAAATTTTAAACTACAACGATTAAGTAGGTAAGCTATGAAGAAAATAGGCCAAAAATGGCTAAGTTTAAAAATGCTGAAAAAATAGTACTTTGTGTTATTACTTTCATCACGCTCTACGGGATTGTCATGATGATAGGGTTTTCATGCTCGACAAAACACTTAGATCTTGATGTAGTAAATAGTTTTGGACTTTCTCTCCAATGGGGTTCCAAAGGAACCATCAAGTGGGACCAATCTGCACCAACCAAAATGTGGATAACTCCTACGATGGCCTATGATCTAGCTACTTTCATGGAAGCTTCATAGGGTTGTTACGTATATGCTAGCTTGTTGCTAGTGATTGGGGTACAGAAAGCATGTGGGACTACCTGTGGCACATAAAAGAAACACAAAGGTTTAGGTCCTCCTCCTAGTGCCAAAAATTGTAACGTCTAAAAATGTCAATGGCTAGAACATCGAGGAATTATAGGGTGCACAACCTAGCCCTGAATTCGTGTGAGAGTTGTGGTGGAGAAAATGAAAATGGGGCATCCTAAATAGTTTGGTCGATGAAATAGGGACTTACGAGGTGTACAATAACCATTTGCAAATAGATTTTTTACAATGTAACACATAAGAGCCAAGATAAGTAGAAACATGACATACACAACAACGTGAGTGTACCAATGCATATGAAGAATAGAATTAAGAAATTATGCCAACAATCTAAACTACATGTTGAAAGGAAATGAAGTATGACCTTAGGTGAAGAAATGCACTACCCCAAGTTTGGGGAATGCAGCTTTTGATTAAATGGTGTATTAAACTGGTATGCAGTATCAAATAGGCATAGTAAGATAGTGGGGCAGTATGGTCATAGTTCCTGGGAATTTGTAGACATGGTGCTGATAGCCACTAGCAGAGCTAAACCTATTTGGTTGGCCATCATTACATTGTATGGGTACAAGGTCGCAATGCTCAATAAGGTGTCATGCTCAACTGTTCAAGTGTAGAGGTGAGGAAGGTGCTAGGACTGCTCTAATGTTGAGATTTTCTGATGATCAACCTTTTGCTCATCAATATTTTGCCAAAGCCAACTACAAAATCCAACCCTTAAAATGTTTATTACTAGGATATTTGTAGAGCTAGGGTTGATGGGAGACATGGATTGGGTGCCATGTGGCCTGGGTCCCACACAACATGAGTGTGAGTAAGTCACATGAACATGCTATGCTCAAAGTATCAAACTCAAAGTGTCAAGCTCAAAGTGTTAAGGTCTGTAGGATAGGAACAAGAACTAAGAATCTACCAAACTATGACCACACTACCCGAACTACATGTGCTAAAGTCTAAGGGACTACCACATACCTACAAACAATGCCAAAACAAATGTAATTGGGAGCCTATGCTCTAGGACTATGTCTTCCACCTCTTCTGAGTAGGGTCAAGTGTAGGGACAATTTTGGGGATTAATAGGAGGTACAAAAACAAACCAAACTACTAATCTTGGTAACTGAAGAGATGCCAAAGTAGAAATAAAGGTTTATGTGGAGCTCTAGGAACTTTTGGAGGCATTTGAAGGTATTTTCCAAGTTTCACGCTATCTATGCTACCCAGCGTGATAGAGCGTAGCATGCACACTTAGAAAATTTTCACATTTTGGCTTGCTATGCTATCTACACTGCACAACATAGCAGAGCACAGCATCCTTTTTCCAATGAATGTTGCCAAAATTTAAAATGTTTTCTCATAACATGATCATCACACTCTGGGGTGCAGCAAGGCAGGCAATTTTAGTAACTAGAAAATGCATCTCCCATGTCAAAATGGCTTGACAACCTTTTATTCCATACTTAGAAAATATTTGACCTTGGAACATCTATTATGCTATCTACACTGTGTAGTGTAGTAAAGCATAACACCAATGTTTGAATGAATTTTGACAAAACTTGCCATATTTTTCCATGGCATGTTGATCACACTCCAAGGATGAAGCAAGACAGGCAGCCTCAGAAGTTGAAAAATTACTAAATGCACCTTCCATGTCTAGGCCAACACTTAGGAAAATTTGAGTCCCAAAACTAGTGCTATGTTGTCTATGTTGTGTGGCGTAGTAGAGTGTAATGGACCAAAAGATAGAAAATTTGCCAAACTATTTCTTCCATCCTAAGCATTTTTGACAACTCCTAGCCTGGCACTTAGGTAGACTAGCAACTAGGACATGTGTTAAGCTGGGCAAGCTGAAGAGCATAGAAAGCTTGATAGCCTAGGAGATAGAAAATTTGCCAAATTTTTTAGTCCATCCTTAGTGCCCTTTTGACCACTTCTAGCCTTGGAAACATGTGCTATGTTGGCTATGTTGGGGAGCATAGCAGAAAGACTTAGAAAATTTTGCAAACATCAGAACTTCGAGTGTGCTACATTGTCTATGCTACATAATGTATCACCAAACTTAGAAAATTTTTTCCAAGTTTTGACACTTACACAAATCTTCTATTGAGTTTCCAGAGCCCAAAATTAGTGGTGTTTCATAGTGTTAATGAATATGTGTTCATATGACTTGATATGTGTCATTACATGCTTGTCTTGATATGTGTATTAATGTAATCATATTGTATCCATTTATTCAAGAATGAATGTTAAACTTGTAATTTATTATAATGGCTAAGTAAAGCAAATATTTGAATTCAGAAATATATATAGTATTGTCTTATAGCTAGTAGTTAACTCTCCATCCTACAATGACATGATTAACAAGTAAAACTATAAGAATTAATGCTCACAGATGTTTAACATCATGGTAATGTTGTATAATCTTATGTACCCTCAATGCAATGAAAAAATATAGAATAAATACTTACTTGAAATATTTGCTAATAAATGACCAAAGAGAAGAAGATGGGTGATCAAAAGTAGTACAAGAAAATTCATCATAATGAGCGACTAGCTAGCAACTACAATTGCAATGGGGAAGCCACATAAAAGTCTGTTGTAAAGTAATCTCAAACTTCTATGTGTGATTATGCATACAGTGACTAACTACTCATGTTATTTATTTATTATTTATTATAGATTGTATCAATGTTGCGGGTTCAGTGGTAAGACAGTCAAGCTTTAATTCCATCCTCTTCACAAGCACAATACATACATATTGATCATAAAAGTATGCACTGCAATTCAATATATAGGTCGTGACTTGTTGTGCATGGCGCTCCTATTCAGTGGAAAAATGGTCGAAAACTCGATAACAACATAATTCAATGTTTGAGAGTAAATTCTAATTAAGGCATGTTTGATTACATTTTATTTTTCAATGCTTCTCAAGGATAAAAGAGTGGGAGTTGACTCTTTTTGAATTTCCCACTTGTATTAACCACTTTTTTCCTTAACACAATCATTTTTGAATTAGAAACGCAAATAGAAAACTTGAGAGTAAGACACAAAAGGTTTATTAATATGCATGTTCAAAGAGTATAAATGTGTTAATGTGTTAATCTTGGAAACACCAACACCTAGAAAAAAAACTTGTTTATGGAGACTATTGCTTAGGGTGCCTCCCACATGGGCATAGAAACTTGGGAATAGTCTAAGCCATAGAGGGCTCTGTCACATTCCAAAAAGTAAATGAAACTAAAAATTTGGGAGAATTTAAATTCAACAATTATCTTGAATTTCAATAAAAATATAGTAACTAGTAAATTTTAAACTTTTCCTTGGTATTTCGTTGCTACTGCCAGTCCATCGCTGCTAGTGGTACCCATTGCCCAGCAAGAAAACCCTAACCACCACCGAAACATATTCTTGTGCAACTATAACCTCACTCCACCCCATGTCTACTATCTAATGCCATTGGAGGAAGGAGAGAAAAAGAGACCCTACCATTCCTCTTGCCATGCATTTTATGTGGTAGAGGGAGAGTGACCATCATTCCACCTACCACACACATTGCTATGGTAGAGAGAGTGTGTGAGTGTGTGATGAACCCCACTACGACAACACGTTGCCATAGTTTCCTGCAATGACATGCATACATTGGTTTGGGCATGCCTACCACTATAGTTTGTACCTCTGTTTGCCATCGTTTACCACACATGTAGCCACCAGGAGAGAGACAGAGAGAGATCCTACGCTATTCAATGCGTTGCTTGCTACTATCACACATCATGCACTACTGGCTGCAACTCACTACAACTTCAACTCTTGTTGTTGCAACTAATTGGTGTTACCAGATTTCATACATCATTGACCATTTCTTGTATGTAGCCTTCATCAATAGAGAGAGATCTAAAACCCCTCTGCTGACTATTGCAAAAACATGCCATGTGCATCACTATCAAAGAAAGAAAGGACCCGAGAACGGTACCTTCTCTAGAGAGAGGAGGTAGGTCTTCCCTTTCTACCTACAACCATGATCACCACTGCCACATGCCCTACCAAAAAGAGGGAATTCTATTAGATCCCCTTTTTTTTCATGGTCACCTTTTATAGCTATCGTTGCATCGGTTACGCCACTCTCCTATTGCATCTACCACCTTCTGCTACAATTATGTCCACAGGTACCAAGGGAGGCTGCCCAATTATCCCTATATTATTTTTCTTTCTAGATGACCACTTTGTCTCTTGTAAGCTGCTCCCATCAGTGCCATGAATGTCCACATCTACCACTCATCGACATCTACCATTAATGTCAATGGTTACTGCAACATTAGTTGTGCCACTCTCCTACCAACATTTCACGTTCACCTAGAGCTATTACCACATCAACCACCTCTATTCACACATTATGTTCACCTCCCAGGGCATTATGTTGACCACTTGCATGACCACCACCATCATAAGTTATGTGTGTTGCCCATGTAACATCCTGTGAAACATCCATAGCCAGCCCACGTTGTCCACATAAGCATTTAAAATATCAAGGTGATATCCTACATAGACCATACAAAAAAGTAGTAGATGAAGACCATTATTATTATTATTATTACTATTTTTCTTTTATGGATGGCTAGGATAACCTCGATTTACATTGAGAAATCTAAAATGCCATAGTGTGTGACTCATACGCAAACCATGTTTCAATAACAATAAAAAAATTATTTTTTGATTGCTAACAATTTTATCAAAAATTTCTATAGGTGCTTTTTAGTTTGCTTTTATTTCCATTTCCATTTTTTGATTTAATTCCCTTTCAAGTAAACATCTCTTATCCAAAAAAGTGTACATTCTAGAACACACAATGTTATTGTTGATCATGGCCCTATGTCTAGCATGGGTGATGTTGGCATCAACACTTAGCCCCTAATTTCTTAATTGCATGCAAGTGCAAGGATAGCAAAAAAACCATAGAAATTTTAAATGGGGATGCAACAAATAGATGATTAAAAACATCACAAAATAGACAAATTGAAACTTGAAAGTAAACTATACTGATCTAAACATGATTAAAATAACCATATCATCAATAGAGAACTAGATGTGGGCCACCCTTACCACACTATCTTATTTAATTAAGACCAAAATATCTACTCTTTATAAATCATAACTTTATATAAAGTATATAATTAAGATCTCATTCCCAATCTTCTCACAAGGTAAAAGTAAAAAGTATGTGAACTACTTTAAGCACAAGACCTATACTAAACTTCATGAAGAGAACATGCTTTTCTTTAGATCATAGCTAGCCACAACTTTTGGATTTTTCCTTAGGACCCTTTTTCCTTTTTAAAATTTTGGGGAAATAGGTTTAAAAGGGGAAATGGAGATTAGGGTGAGGATTTCTATTGGACCCCATCACACTCAAAAACTCATTACACTATCAATAAACATGGTCCTCATTCTTTTTTCTTTTGTTTCTCTTTTTTTTATTTTAGGAAACTTTGTTTATGGTGTATTTCATTCTTAAGGTAGGAATTCCAACACAAGTCTGGCCAATTAGCTACACTGCCAAAGAACATGATCCTTTCAAAACTTTACCTGTGGTGCAATTCAACCATCGTGAATGTGCCTTTTAATTACTATCTAGATGGCATCATAGCAGGTCTCTTGGGTGGCTAAGGGTTGTCAAGTGGAGATGAATACACTTCACTCTATTGATCATAGGGTAGCCATGGATCATCACACTCGAGGACTGGGGCTTATGAGAGAGAAAATATCATTTTCCAATGTCACCTAGTGATTGTGGCTAACCATTCTCCAACATCACATATCCTACACCCACATGATCATGATGATAACATGATAAGTTAGCATAAATCTTGTCCTCCATAATCCAACATAACAAATAAAACTAAGATGTTGCAAAAGGTTGGAAAGAATCGTAACATTATTGAAATATGTAATATAAAAGAGATTTTATGTAATAGTAACATGATATATCATATAAAGCATTATGCTTACATTATTTTCCAGTGGTATGATGACCCAATGCCTAGCAACTCAAATGATCATAATGATTATTGAATTCATATGAAATGTGCAAATCAAAACAAAGCCAATATGCTAAGAAAAAAATCATAAAAATGAAAAGAAAATATGAAAATGCAACTATATACAAATGAAATTCATAGTGAAGAGAAAGAAAACATGCAACTAAGGATCTATCAAGTGTCCACATGAGGAACATGAGTAGAAATGCTTTGGATAAAATGCATTAAAATATCTAGATAATTTATATCCCTACAAATCAACTATTTTGTGAACATTGGAGCCAATGACATTTGTAACTTGGAATAGGCCAGATCACATATGAAAAAACTTACTTTGAGGATCTATTTGACCAAATGCTCTATCTCTCTTAAGGACTAGATCTTCTATTTTAAGGACTTTACCTACATATCTCTTGTCAAACCACCTTTTAACAATTTGTTAATGATCAAGATTACAAAAATCAATACATGATCATAATTTTCTTGTTCATTTTGTATCAGGCACTAAATTTGATGTCCAACTTGAATATTTCATAAGATGAATAATTTTAGATTCTAAAAGTTCATCAAGTTCTTCTTCCATCTAAGTTTCAATCTTAGGTTTAATAGGTCTAAATTTTTGTAAGTCATCAAATATAGCTTCTCTAGGAACATATTCAATGGTTATGTTGTTAAAATTTGGCACAACTATTGTTTGAAGGAATCAGATATCATTTATATTTTTTCTTCCCCTAAAGATGGTGGGTTACTAAGAAGAAATCCATTTCCATTGTGTTGATGATAAGACAAGGTATCTTCATAGATTTCTTCACCTTCTCTAGAATTTTGATAGGGTTGGGTGGAATTTGTATGAGAAAAATGATTTATTTTTGTAATTTCACTCACACGGTCATTTATAACATGTTCACCATGTTCAACCTCAATAACTCTAATATAAAAATTACTATTTTGATTTTCCAAAGATTGATTTTGCTAATCGAATGTTGTAACTACTTGTTTATAGAAAGGCTCTCTTGGTATGACCATATATTCAGATTTTCCTTTGATAAGGATTAATAGTTCTAAGAAATTAGACCTAAAGGAGCCCTCAAACATGGCTTCAAAAGTCCTAGATAAGAGCACATCATAAGTAGGTGACATATCAACTACTAAAATATCCATATAACATATAAACATAGGGTATTATTTAAGTTTTACTATCACTTCTTTTAATGATCCTACTACAGGTATGTTAGACCCATCGAGTTGTATCACACTTCATTTGCAGTAGCATCCGTGCTCCTAAGGTTTTACATACCTCAATTGGCATGAAACTAATGGTTGCTCATGAATCCATCAAACAATTATGAATGTTATTTCCTNTCCTAGCCAAAATAACACTAGTAATCAAACCAAACCATCCTAAGAAAATGCCCCACAATGACCAAACCACACTTCTATACTTAGAAGAACTCCACCTCAACAAGAAGCAAAAGACGAACNGATCACTTACCATAACTTATTCCAATGAGGGAACTTCTTCATTCTCTACTTCATGGGGTATGTTTAGGACCATAATTAGGAACTTCCCATTTTGTTGACCTTGGGCATTGTCATCATATAATGCTAGAAATTGAGGACAAGTTTTCTTAGAATGTTGCTTAGTGTTATAGAGACAACAATAATCATCATTAATTGATGTACTTGGCTTTTCAAATTGTATGGGAACCTTGTTTTTGTTTCAATTCAATTCAACTACTTCATTAGAAAGCTTTTGAAGTGAAGTCAATATCTAGGTCATTTTATTTTGAATTTGAGTTGTATGTTCAACAAGATTGGATATCCCATTTGAGATTATGATTAATTGGATTAAGGCTTTCAATTGGTCATCATTCAAACCAATGTTGGATGGTAGAAATAAAGAAGATGTGGGATCTTAAAAATAGTTATCTATAGGTTGAGTCATTTGAAGGAGAGTGGGAGTTGGAAACATAGTATTGGTCATTGGAAAAGTTGGTAAAGGTAGAGGACTAGATTGCATAGAGTTACTAACACTCATCATTCCAAATTGGGTTTGAATGTTATTCATGACAGTAATTTGTTCTAACTCAATGGTTTTCACCATGGCTCCCTGATGACATAGACAAAGAATGGGTTGATGATAGAGAGATATAAGTTGAGGATACCATCAGGTTGAAAATGCATCTCATTTGACACATAGGAAAGTTGATGGAGAAATATTAAGTTGTAGTTATAAAAATTCTCTCTAGGTGTTTTTCTTAATCTTGTGAAATTGCTTGATGCTATGGCCGAGCTTGTGAACTTGTTGAACTAAAGAAAAAACTTATTTTTAAATTCTTGCCATGAGTTAATAAAGGCATTAGGGAGCATCAAAAACCATTGGATGACTTTGATCCTGAAGGTTATCACAAATACCTTACATGTTATGTCATTTTGTACAATGTTATGGATGTTTAGTAAGGTTTCAAAACATGTGTGGGATTAAAAAATAAATTTATGTTCTAAAGTGATTTTGGGATATCCTGATAGTTGGTGAAGTTAAAGGGGTTCCTCACCAAGAGAGCTAGTGGTTGATTGGCTACCATCTAGTTTGACTTCTTTTAGAGATAAAACTTGGAAAATGTAAAGCTCATTGTTTTCTTAATGTAAAGTGACAAGTACCTGGTTGGTTAGGGGCAGGAGTAAAAGCTGTTTGTTGGGATGAAGATTTCATCATTAAATGAAAAATATTGAGAAATGTAAAATGCTAATAAACTATAAAATTAAATAAGATAGAAAAATATTTAAATACTATATTTTTTATATTTTTATCTTTAAAAGAAAAATTGAAATCACAATATATATAAAATTTAAAAGGAAAGTAATGAAATGCAAAATTTTAGAAAAGTAAATTTAAAATTGAATAATTAATGAAAAACACCTCACCAAAGTTGGGGGCTAAGTCAAGGATCGCTAGAGTATAAATTTGGGAACCAAAAAATGAATCTAAAATAGAGAAATAAAACCTAAAATAGGTGATTTTTAACTAGAACGAGTATAAGAAATAGGCCACTAAAATGTTTGGGTAACTAAAATAGGAAAATAAAATATTTTAAGAACAGAAAAAAAAATTTAAGGTAGTAAAAATTAAATAGTAACTAAAAATAAATGATTGTCACTAATATAGAAAATTGCAATAGGAAATTTAAAGTTCAAAGAAACTAAATATGAAAAATAGATATTCAGAAACTATGAAGTAGATGACTAAGAATAGAAATAGGGAAAATGAAATTTTCGAGAAATGGAAATAGAATAGGATCAAGAAAAGAACAGAAAATTGATATTTTGGGAAATAGAAATGGAAAAAAAGGTTGAAAAATAGCCCTCAGCACCAAAAAGGTGTTGATGCATTAATTTTGGACACACCAACACCTAGAAAAAAACTCATTTAAGGCCACTGTGTGTCTGCTGTCTAATTTCATTAGAGGAAAGAGACATAAAAAAACCTTGTTGTTCCTCTTGTCATGCATTTGATGGGGTAGAGGGAGAGTGACCATTGTTCCTCCTACCACATGCACTGCTATTGCAAAGAAAGTATGTGTGTGTGTGTGATCGATCTTGCTATAGCAATGCACTACCATAGTTTCTTGCAATGCCACACACATGTTGGTTTGGCATGCATGACACTATAGTTTGTGCCTTTGTCCACCATCATCTACTGTACATGTAGCTGCTAGGGGAGAGAGAGATCCCATGCTATTCAATGTGCCACCTATCACTGTCACATGTCATATGCCTCTACTTGTAGCCCACTACAATGTAAACTCTTACTATTGTAGCTAATTGCTGTCTATAGCTCCTATCCACCATTGACTGTTGCTAATGCATGCATCTCCTATATGTGTGTTGTCTATCTTGCATGTAGTTGTCATTAAGAGAGAGAGACCCAAAACCCCTCTTCTGACTAGTGTTGGAATGTGCCACATGCACTACTGTTGAAGGAAGAAAGGATCCAAGATTTATCCCTACTCCAGAGAGAGGAGGCACTCCCCTTTTTTCCTATAACTATGATTTCCACTACCATGCACCCTACTAGAGAGAGGCAAGATTGTTGAATTTCCCTTTTTGTTGGTCATGACCACCTTTTATAGCTGCCATTACATTGGTTTTGCCACTCTCCTAGTACATCTGCCACCTTCTACTAAAGTTATGTCTGCAGCTACCCAAGGAGGCCACTTGATGATCCTTTCTTTCTTTTTTGTTCTAGCTAATCGCTTCGTCTCTTATAAGCCACTCCTTTTATTGCCATCAATGCCCATGTCCACCACTAACATCGATGGTTACTGCAATGTTGGTTACACCACTCTCCTGCCAACATCCCACATTCACTTGTGGCCACTACCATGTCACCCACCTTCATTTGCATATTACGTCCACCTCCCAAGGTGTTATGTCCATCACTTGCATGACCACCACCATTGTCAGTTAAATGCATTTCCCACATAATGTCCACAAAATGCTTGTAGCTAGCCCACATTGTCCACATAAGCATTTAAAATATCAAGGTGATATCCTACATAGACCATACAAAAAAGGAGTAGAAGATGACCATAATTATTATAATTATAATTATAATTATTTATTTTTTAGGGTGGCTAGGGTAACCTCCAAGTTTAAATTAAGAAATCTAAAATGTTATAGTGTGTGACTCATAGGCAAACCATGTTGTAATAACAATAAAAACATTTACTTTTGGTTGTTAACAACTTTCTCAAAAATTTCTATAGGTGCTTTTCAATTTGCTTTTATTTTCATTTTTAGTTTTCAATTTAATTACTTTTCAAGTAAACATAGCTTATCCAATAAAGTTTACATTCTAAAACATGTAATGTTATTATTGATCATGGCCCTGTACCTAGCATGGACGATGTTGACATCAACAAAATGTTAAGTACCTCACAAGGCATGGCAATGAACATGCTTGCCGAGGTTATCTCTTGAGAAAGAAAAGTTCAAATTCCAAATCATAGCCTTAGAATTTAATTTTATTTTCTAGATAGAACCTTTTTACCAAAAATAATGGACATATCATGTTTAACCATGACTACGAAAAAATCAATCATTATCTATTTGGTCCATGAACAGATTTCATAGTATAACTATTAAACATTATTATTTGCTTAGTATGTTATCATAACCATGTAGAAGAACACTGGTGTTTCTTGTTCATAGTTATAATTGTCATAATTGTATACTAAATACTGATATTAAGATTTATTATGTTTTTGTAGATCCAAAGAATCTATCAAAAAAAGGAACTTGAAATACATCAATAGCAATAAATCTTAAGTATAATAGGTATGTCCAATATTTATGTAACTTGAACATGTCTTATATATAATTCCCTAAAACTAATGCTAGTAGCTTAAATAGCTCATACAAAGATTGAATAGAGATTTGATAATTTTTTTCTAAAGAGATCTATTGTGCAACATTTTAATGACATATCATGTTCATCTTCTACCACCTACAATAAACACAATCAACATATTCTATCTCATGCTACTTACCATTCCATATTCCTATTTCAACTTTGAGATGGTGTGAACCCTTTTTTACTCTACTAATTAGTGTTTCCATGGACATTATAATTATTACATGTAGACATTCTATTTCATCATGTCTGCCACCTCTAATATTTTTCTTGTAAAATTGAGGTTTTTCTTGTGTTCATACCTCATTTTACCATCTTTCTAAAACTTTATTTATAATAAGTTTCTAAACTTGTTCTAAAATTATTAGAACATTGATGAGTGGCAAGGTACCCCTACACTCAACCATACGAATACGAGCGTTACACGCGAGATCCGGTCAAACTCCACAGACTAAGTGCCTACATGCCTCATGGAACACTTAAGGTTAATCGTTCATTGTCTTCCCAGACTTACTTGTAGTTGTCATGGTTGTATGGTTAAGTAAGTCTAAGGTATGTGAGTTTTATGTCTTTTATGTTTTATCTACTATGCTAATGAGGTAAATGTGAAGAGAATAATTAACTAACTTTAACTAACTAACTAAGCCTTAATTAACCTAGCATCAGCATCCATTTCCACTTACCATTCACACCCTAAACCAATGCAACCTTGGTTACCAAATGCTATTCGTTACTGGGATTACCAAGCGTAATGCATGTGCTCGAAGTGGTCATACTAAATGCACTTAACTACGGGAGAAGGGTTGAGAGAGATTTAATTAACTAATAAATAATTTAATAATAAATAATAAATAACAATAAGTAAAGTCCTATTTAGCCTATTCCATGCACTGCAAGGTTTATCCAACAGTTCGTCTTTATTTTCGTACACAAACTTGTGTTCAGGTATAATATTTGCTCGAATAAAGATCCATTCACTTTGGAGCTCCTACTGCAGGCACATGGAAATTATTCTATCTTTGGAGAAGTAAAACTATCAAAGTTTTGCTAAGGGTCTAGATCTAGATGGATGAACAAGGGAGAGCTGCCTCTTATTTATAGACTTGGTGGTGCACCGCGATATAACGTACACGATATCGTGGGGGATGTGATATCACAGCAAACCTGATATCGTGTACATGATATCATGGCCCATGCAATATCGTGTCCCATCATACCCGCATGACTAAATAAAAACTCATCCTTGAGTTCTTTACAAAATATTGGGAAGGTATGGGATTATTGATTTGAATGGAACTAATGGTGAATGGGATGACATGTGAACGGATCATCATTACAAAACATGACAAAACTGGTGTTCATGACAACAAGAGTGAACACCTTATACATCTGAAATCAGGCCTTATTTGGCAACTAAGAGAGAAGAGAGAAGAGAGAAAAAGTCTGATGCTGCCAATGCCAAGATTGCATCTTTCGTTGTCTATCCCTAAGCGTGCCATCAATCTTGTTCCTTGCATAACTACTTCAACATCAATCCATTCCAAGTATTCCCTCTAGATCCAATCCGTTGTTGTATGATTTCCATCTGCACATACAACACAAGCTTATATTATCAAGGGTAAATGAATCTCAATGCAACTAATACCTTACTTCAGTGAAAGGTCCATTGGCTAAGTTGTGGTATTGCTAATACGGATCTGGATATATAATAGTGGTGACTACCGAAGGTGTAGGGGTTAGGATAAAATTGAAAAAATTAGACTAGGACCCCCATGACTAAGAGTGAACCTCCGATAGTGATAGAATGGAGAAAAAGAAAAGGAACAAGAAAGGTGAAGAAAAAGAGACAACTGTAACGTCAATGAAGTGGATGTCAAGATGGAGATGAACAAAATAGGGTGGACTACAAAAAATGTTAAGGGAAAGAATTTAACTAGTGTACCAAATAGGAATGCTAGTGGGTCCTCCCCAAAGTAGGATCATGCCCTTAATGCCCTGACAAACCCACATTCAAAGAGTCCATAGGCTCTGGGAATATTAATTGGAACAAGAGTTAAATTCTTAGCCACAAGAATTTTAAAAAAGAAAACAATGTATCCACCAAGATATACACTAATGATACAACTAGCAATGAGGTGAACAATGGAGGAAGGATGATGGAAAGATGATAATGGAATGGAATCTCAAGAACAAGGTGATGTACAGCCCCTTGTGTATTTAATGATTAATGTAACTCAGGAGATCCCATTCCAAGTCCGGCCTCAAACCAACCACATCCAGTGACTTCACATTAATGCATTTGGCCAATCCATCCACTTGAAGTAACAAGAATGCATCTCTCAAAGAGCCACCACCATTCCGACGAAACGAAGGAGGAGAGAATAGGAAGCGAGAAGGGCCTTAGTGTTGGCGACCGTTTGGGATGCGACCACCAACGAGTGTCCTCGAACAGGATTTAGGTGCCTGCTGGTCTCTGGCTACACCAAGGCCCAGATACCTCCAAATAACTTAGTAGTTAATGTGAGTATGTGTGTGTGCTGTTGCGGCGTGCGGTTGTATGAAATGTAACAATTGCGTTGTGTGCGAACTACAAATGACTTACTTAAAGAGATTTAGCCAACTTTATCATATACTGTGAGTTATTGAAAGTTTCCTATTTTGTTCAACTACCTAGTCTACGCGGTCCTTATAATACCTGCTTGAACAAGTAAAATTTTGCATAAAAATTTGAGCACAACTCCACAAATCTACTCCTAATTTTCCCCAGAGAGAGAGAGATAGTTCCACAAGAAAACTAGAAATAGAGCAAGATTCGATGGAAATAGACAGAAAAGAAAAGAAAGCAGATTTGTGTGGACCTCAAATATTTAAGCAAGGTAAAATGACACGAGTAAACACTTCGCAATAAAGCTATTCCAAATTCAATATCTACGAATTGTTCAAACTTCCAAGGCTCAACCAAGCAATATCTTCAAGACAATCCTACTGTGCTACCAAAAATCGCTGCGTAAACTACCACGTACGAGACTCCACTTTGACTAGACAATAGATGCCATCGATTGCATTCAAACAGAACCTTTAAAAGACTTGACAATTTCTGATTGAAATAACACGGAAAATCACTTTAAAGATAAAGAAGCTATTCTGGTCCCATCAAAATACCAAAGATTTTCTGAACCCTCTCGGCTACTAAATTGTTCCACGGCGTGACTACAAACAGAGGCTCTCTTCCAACAACCCAATAGCAGTTCCCAAACGTTGCACAATAACGAAATTTACTACTAAAATGCTCTTAAGGCTTTTATTCACTAGCGCTTCTATGGCAAAATTTTAACAGAAATTTCTATCGGGCAACAAGAACAATAAGAGCAATCTAAAAATCCCAAAATTACTTGCCAAGGATGATACTATCTAAACCACTAGCTAAGCAATTTAAACAAAACAAAAAATGAAATGCATAACTCACAGGACCATGACAAAGAGGCTGAAATCTTTATTCTAGCAAATCATCTTGCAAACCATCTTCTTTACAAATCTTCCAAGTGTGATGATGATGCTCCCCAATCTCCTTCTCCGAGTCTTCCTCAATCTCCTTCTCCCTGAGTCTTCCTCAATCTCCTTCTCCCCGAGTCTTCCTCCATCCAAAATCCTCCTGAAGCCTTTTTATAGGATTCCAAGGTAGGTAGGGAAGTTACATATTCAAAAATATCTCACCTAACTTCTCTCCCAAGTAACTTTGCCAACCAATTAGGAGATTACTTGTCCAACAAGTTAGGTAAGTTACAACAATTTTAGATGGTTGCAACCACCAAAGAGGAAAAAGAAATTGACAAGTGGCCTTGGAAGTTACAATAGTATAGAAATTTGTTTTTTAAAAAAACAATTCCTAAGATACATAGGAACACAAGCTAATAGTGGCAACTTACTTCATACATATATATATCCTTTTAATTTTGCCTCTTCAAGATGAGATGTAAAGTTTTTTAAGTGATGTATATGAAAGTTACAATCTCAAAATATCCCAAAAAATCTCAAAAATATCCTCCTAACTTTTCTCTCAAGTATTTGACTAACCAATAGGAGATTTTTTGCTAAAATATCCTAGCTAACTTTTCTCCCAAGTAAGGAGGTTACAACTTACTCATTTAATTAGGAAGGAGTTATTTAGGAAGTTGTACATATTATTAGGAGAGATTTATGCTTTGAAAGTTATATTTATACTTTTAAATATTATATACATGTTTAAAATATCATAAACATGTGAATATTAATATTACAAATATTTGTAGGTGCTCATATAATATAACTTATATAACATTTTACCCACAATATTTTTGAAGTCCTGGGACACATTAGAAAAGGTAAGTTTATAACTGGAGCTTTAGATTTAGTGTATATGGTATTGTAAATTTTATTTGATAAACTGCAATCGGCCAGAAATATCTTCGGTCACTTATCTTGCTATGCCTCTGTGTCTTCATTGCCATATTCATCGGACTGGTATGCGATGCCGAATGCATTAGCGTTGGACATGGCTACCGTTTTGGAAGGTAAGTTACAGGAGCATGACTTACCGCCAAAAATTTGAAAGGAATCTTTTGGAAGGAAAAGCCCTATTTAAGCGATGAAGTGACTACAAAAAAAAAAAATTGGAAGTTGCAGGGATAAGTTAGGAACGCGCCTGATTGTTATCCACTCTCTGTTCACTGCCCCTTTTTCCCTCTATGTTTTTTTATATTTTTGCAGATTCACACAAAAAAAGCAGGTTCAAATTTGGGGGTTTCCTGTACACGACCGTCATGACCGCGTGTTGGCGTCGTCGTTGCAGTCCCCATCTCCCTTTACTTGCCCGCAGTCCGCACCTCTTGCCAGATCTAAGCAACCCCCATGACCGAGGCCATGTCCGCCATGCGCAGGACGAAGGCTTCCAATCCGCGTTTGGTTTCTCTCCCACCACTGTTCTCCCGTTCAGCTCTGTTGCAGGTGCTGGTATTGACTCTACTTCTCTTGGCTCATCGGCTCACGCGCAGACAGGCACGCAGAGCAACGACAATGGCCTATTCGTCTCCCGCAACAATGCCCTTGACGGCAACAGTAATGGATGGTCTTCAACATGATTTTCTTCGGCAGCAACAAGGGTTTTAGGGCACAATTCTAGCCATTCTTGATAGTTGTGCCAAAATCAGGAGCTACAAAAGGTGCGCAACTGAAACATTTGTATTTCTGAAATATTTTGCAAAATGACATTCCAATGTTTCCACCAAAATCCATTCGAGCGCCAGCAGCGGATTTTGCTAATGTCTAGAATAGCCAAAAATTTTATATATTTTTATATTTTTCCCCAAAATTACACTCATTACAGTCCCATTATGTCATTCAAACTTTGATAGAACCTCACCACAAAGTCTTAATAACTGGGCAATTGAATTTTAATATGCCAACCACCTTTTGATAACTCTTATAAGTTATTGAAAATTTACCAAAATCAAACCCATGAGTCTTACTGTTCCATAAAATGGCCAAATGTGCCAACA
>MNCI01017178.1:0-19813 GCA_015680685.1 Gnetum montanum | reverse complement strand
TGGTTTTTCATGTGAGAACCACACCATGCAAAGACTTATTTTTATTCACTCAGCTTCTTGATATTTGATCAATGGAAAAATGGTGGAAAACCCATGAAAGGCATCCAAGAACCCAAGAGAATAGCCAGCACACATGCATCAAATTCCCTTGAAGTCACACCCTTTTCATCCATTGAGTCCTTCCTTGGTTTGAAGAATACCAAGCCACCAATTCATTAATAAGTTTATTTAGAAAAAGGGACAATACAGTTCCAAAACCAAGGGAGACCATAGAGTTTAATGGAGGAATGGACGGTGTGGACTCATTGCCTATTTTATCAAAACAACCATATCTTAATATCAACATTGAGAATAAAAGGTAAAAACCAAACATTAGCAATCAACATTATTATGATACAATCCACCATCATGAGCACTTATTGTAAGATGAATAAAAGTAAATCAACAAATAGATAGTAAAATTGTTAATGATGGTGTAAAACAAAAATAAGTAAATTTGAAAAATTTGCAAAACAAAAATGTGTAAAACAAAAATACAAAAAGAACTGAGGGCTTAGAATGGTTAGCATTAGTGGCCATCTTCCCCATGACTAAGTTGGAAGGAGGGGATCCAAAATAATGAGTAGGGTTGTCCACCAACAAAGATAGTATTGGTATTGGCTATTCTAAGCTCATGGAAAGGTTTGGTTTGTTGGATGTTGACCAACAATTTCTTATCCGAGCTCTTAGGTTTGTAAATCATCATTGCCCCTAAAGGAAAATTTGCATAAATAATATAAGGTCTTTTCCATAGCATTTGAAATTTAGTGAATTGTGGCACATGTGTGGGATTCCAGTACAAAACCTTATCTCTTGGTTGATATTTAACTTTCCTAATTTTTAGGTCATGATGTTGTTTACTGAAGGCCTTGTGCAATTCGTTAGATGATAGGGTAGCTAATTGATTCTCATCTGGCAAGTTAAGGGTCATTAATTGTTCTTTTTGTGCTAGATCAAGGTTAAGGTTAAGATCACAAGCCATAGATAGCGTACAGAGTTCTACTTGAATGGGACGCGTTGGAAGTTTCCCGTACACTAACTCATAGGGAGAGTAGCCTATAGGGAGTTTCCATGTGGAGTGGCATGCCCAAAGAGCATCGTTCAATTTGGTGCTCCAATCTCGCCTATACTTGCTAATAGTTCTTGTTAATATCTTTGTAATCTCCCTATTGGTGACCTTGGCTTGACCATTTTCTTGAGGGTGGCATGGTGTATTCAGTTTGTATTCAACCCCTAAGTGTTGCATTAATTTTTAAAAATTTGCCCCTGTGAAGTGTATACCATTATCTGAAATAAGTGCATGCGGCACACCAAACCTATTTATGACTTGTTGTTGAATAAATCATGCAACTATAGATGATGTGCAATTCTTAACAGCGGCTGCTTCTACCCATTTTGTAAAGTAGTCAACAACAACAATGATGTAAGCTTTCCCATTAGACATTGGTGTAATGGGCCCCATAAAATCAATTCCCCATATGTCGAAGGGTTTTAAAGGTTGAATACATTGTTGTGGATCCTCCATTCTAGTAGTCATTCCCCCATCATGTTGAGAGTGCTCACAAGATTGGACAAAATGATGGGCATCTCGAAACAATGTAGGCCAATAATATCTTGCAAGTAGGATTTTAATGGTTGTTCGTCTCCTGGCATAATGACCCCCACAAGGACCCTCATGAGCATCTTGGAGAACTCACAGTTGATTTATATCAGGAATGCACCATCGAACCAAGCCATTGGAACATGCTTGATAAAATTTCCCATTGATCTCCATAAAATACTTGGCTCGATGAAGGAACTATTGTTTCTTTTTAGCGTCTAACTCTTGTGGTGTTTGTTTTTTACAGAGATAGGTGAGAATACTACTATACTAGTTTGTTTCCATGGTCAATTAGTTAGTTACTACACTTGCAAAGAGGAGTTTATCATGGAAATGATCAAAAATTGGATACTCGTCCTCTTTTTTGTCCCATCACAATTGAGATAAATGATTAGCAACTACATTCTTAGTTCCTTTTCAATCAATCATTGTAAGATCGTATGATGCAAGGGCTCACTGTTGGTTTATTCATTAGGAACCTTATTGCACTATGATCTGTGTGTATGAATACCTTATAGCCCAAGACATAGTGCCTAAATTTTTCTAGTGCAAACACTATAGCCATTAATTCTTTCTCTGTTGTAGTATAGTTGAGTTATGCACCAGCAATACTCCTACTTGCATAGTGGATGTAATAAGGATGTTTTTGGTCATCTAACTATGTAAGTACAGCTCCTAAAGCATAGTTGGATGCATCAGTGATTATTTGGAATGGTCTAGACCAGTTAGGAGCTTGTAGAATGGGTGTTTCTATGAGATTCTATTTTAAAGTTTGGAAAGCTAGTTCACATTCCCTAGTCCATTCAAAAGGTACGTCATTTTTCGTTAGTTCAACCAATGGTTTTGAAACCTTGGAAAAGTTCTCAATAAAGCATCTGTAATATCCAATGTGTCCAAGGAATGACCGAATATCTTTTATAGTTTCAGGTTACCGAGTAATTCCTTGGATAACTTTGATATTTTCAGGGTCTACCTCTATCCCTATTTGTAAGATCTTATGCCCTAATACTATGCCTTCTTGGACCATTAAATGGCTTTTTTTGCTAGTTGAGCCTTAAATTGGTTTCTACACATCACTTTAGTACTTACTCTAATCAGTCCAAGGCTTGACCAAAGTTCGCTTCGTAAGTGGAGAAGTCATCCATGAAGACTTCCATACCATTTCCTATCTGCTGCTAGAATATGCTTAGAACTAATCGTTGAAATGTTGCAGGGGCATTGCACAAGTCAAATGGCATCTATTTGTATGCAAATGTTCCCCAAGGACTAGTGAATGTAGTCTTGGCTTGGTCTTTTGGGGCTATTTGTATTTGGTTGTACCCAATGTACCCATCTAGAAAACTATAGTAGTGATGCCTTGCAATGGTGTCTAAGACTTGGTTGACAAATGGCAATGGAAAGTGGTCCTTGAAAGTTACCATATTTAATAGCTTGAAATTTATACACACCCTCCATTTACCTCCCTTCTTAGGAACAATAACTAAGGGATTAACCCATTCACTATCAATAATGGGGTATATGAACCCAGCTTTTAGAAGCTGTTCAATTTCTTCCTTAATCACTTACTTAAGCTTTGGGTTCAATCGCCTATGCAGTTGTCGTCAAGGCTTCATGGAAGGATTGATGTAAATTCTGTGTTGGCATATCCTAGGATCTATTCCGGTTAATTCAGGATATGACCAAGTGAAGGCTTTCAACCATTTGTTTATTACCTTTAGCATTCTCTCTTTTTGTTGTGGAGCAAGCTTAGCATTAATAACTACCGATTTTCCATTCTTGAGAATGTGTATTCCATATCGGTGGGCAATGGTTTTAACTTAAGGGGCTCCTACTTAAACTTATCAGGAATTTCCAACTTCCCCCAGTTAATATTTTCAATGTCAAGACTTGGAAGTTGGCAATGGACTTACTCTAATGTGTCTATGCTATCTATGTAAGTGCAAGTCAAAACCTCAGTTGGTTCCATGCATATAGTTGAACTGCTCTCTTGATCAGCTGTTAGCCACTGGGTGCCTTCTTGTCTTGTGGCTGCTGCATACAGGCATCTTTGTATATTAGTTACTTGTGCACATTGATTGCATATAGGCAATTTTAAATGTTGTGCAAACCATGACTTCAGCACACAATTACACCCTATGTCACTGTATGCGATGCATGGGACTTTCTTCTTCTTAATCTTTCTAAACATATTTTCCTTTGATATTTCCAAGGAAATATTGTAGATTCCTAGGCGCACTTCAACTGTGCTTAGCCATGCTCTTTCCATTATGATTGAGAAGTCCCCCTTACCGTTGTTCACTTGAATCACCTGGAAGTCATCTAGATACGACCACCCACAAATAGTGGTGACAATGTCCTCCACTAGCCCTAATGGGATAGTGATGGACTGGTTGACCAACTCTAAACGAATGTTACTCTTTTTTAGTGGAGGCAGGTTCCAAGCTTTATACATTTCTTGAGAGATTAGGTTGACACCGAAATTTGAATCCAAAAGAACCTTGCACAGTTCATTCCCAATGATTTGTAAATATATAAGAGGACTTCCAGGATTAGAAAATTTCCTAGGAAGATTGCCAACCTTAATCCAATTAATGACGGCATGAGTTAAAATGACCATATGTGTTGGGCGTGGTGTTTGGCCTAAAGGGAGCTCTGAAGTTTTGATTGGTAATGAGGCATCTAAAGGATTAGCCACTTGTGGTTGCAAGGGCTTAGTTGGACTATTGGTTCTAAAGAAAGGTCTTTTCTTCATGTGGTTGTTAGAACCAATAGTAGATTGAGAGCTAACAGCCCTTGTAGCGTTACGTTGTTGCGGTTGGGTAGGGAGTTCACCCTGCATAGCTGGAACATGTGGTAATAGAGATATGGGTGGAAGAGGTGTAGCTGGATGAGAAGGATAATATGTTTGTGGAACATCACCCCTAGGAGGAGTCCTATAGTACTCATGGGCTTGGTAGTGAGGTTAAGGAGTGATGTGACTAGTAGAGTCATGTGGAGAGATTGGCTACTACACGTAATATCCATATGGGTCAGGTTGTCAGTAAGGATACTATTGTTGTGGTGGTGGCATTCTCCATAATTGTTGTTGGTATTTCCACTATTGATACTACTCGATTGGTTGTGGTGGAGTTCCACTTGGATAATATGTTAAGGGTTGGTGGAACTACCTTGGGTTACCTTGAGGATAAGGTAACTTTTGGGGTGTTTACCTTTTGTTTAATTGTGGGTTGAGTGCATACACCCCAGACTCCTGCAGATGTGAGATTACAGGGCAATATCCCTTAGGATGGTCATATTGGCATATCTCACATCCACTATCATTGTCTGTATCCGAATCCACAACTTCTTCAATGATGGCAACTTTGCCCTTACCCTTGTTATGTGCATATTCTACTTTTGTCTTTTTTTTCTTTTCTCATTCACTACCTTGCTCTCTAAACTCCTCTACTATTTTGAGAACGGTTTGAAATTTATCATCTAGGGAGTCCCACATTTGGTTCACCTTTGCTGATACTTCCGATGTAAGTTTTCGAATGGGCAAAGTTTTCCTATTCACCATCTCTTCAAATGGTGACTCTTCTTCATCCTCACAAAATCTTACTCCCCTCTTTCAGAGGGAAGGATCTCTGTTATATTCCTCTACACTCTCTCTTTTCTATAACTCACCTTCCTCTTTAGTAACTTTCTTCAATAATCTTTGTACTTGATGGGTCCTAAGCTCGGATAATCTTCCTTGGGCATAAGTCCCAATGGTTCTTCGTGTTTCATGCCTAATCCCATCTATGAGATGACGTAGTTGATCCCTTTATGAATAACCATGGTTGAGGCAACGATGTAATAGTGCATAATATTGGTCCATGGAAACATCCAAGGGTTCATGTCCTCCTTGTTTCTAGCCTTGGATTTGCTTTCACAAGTTGGACACTTGGGAGTACGTTTGGTACTTATCATTAAACAATGCTAACATGGTACTCCACCTACAAATGGATTCCAGTTTTAAGGATCGGTACCAACTTTCCACTTCTTTGATTAGTGTCCATGGAAACAACTTTAATTTTTGCCATTTTTTTTCTATGTTTTGTAAGGCACATGCATCATGAAATGCTTGTAGATGATTTTGAGGATCAGCGTTGTATCCCCCTTCAAATCGTGGGATATTGTTCATGTCTAATCTCTTGATCCTGCTATCCTTTTGGTGCCTTGTTGGGATCCTAATGGCCTTAGTTATGTTTAACATACTTCAAGTAGAGAGTAGGGGTTCATCGTGATCATCTCGTCTATGGTGCCTATGATGCCCATGTTGTTCCCTACTCTCCCTTCTTTCACGATGTGTTTCTCTAGAATGCCCTCATTTCCTTTCTCGACTAATTTTTCTATGACTCCCATTTCACCTATCCTTATCCTCATGGTTTTTTTGTTTGTGACTATGTCCAGATCCTGAAGGAGAGGGTGAAGGAGATAATGAAGGTGAAGAAGAAGGGGAACTGTCACTATGTCTATGCCTACTTCCTTCTCTTCAGTGGTCACAGCCTCGATCATGATTGTGATTGAAATGCCCATATTTTTTTTAGACATTTTATGTCTATTGGTACCAAAATCCAGGTTATGGATAGTTGAGTAAAGATTCTAATACACAACCCCTTGACTGAAGTCAACAAGAGGAACATCATTGTGTGGGCGATTGCCTGAGGCAAGTTCACCACTCTCATTTTCGCTTAGGACATGTGGGACATTCTGCAACAACTTTTCCTTCATGGATTCATGATGTCTCTCCTATTGTAAATCCCTTTGATGTTGTACCTCCGTGGGTCGATACTCTCTCGAGTCATGATCATGCACAACGTACTCTGTCTCTAAGTGTTGCATACCAATTCATGTGAGATCACGGAGAAGCATGCTTGAGACTGATCGATCAGGAGGTAACACTATGTTACCTTCTAAATCTCGCCAACACAGTTGTCCATCTTGGTGGAGGATAAAGATAAAGTTTGGTACATATTCATCGGGATGAACATATACCACATGAAATTATTGAGGGATTGGCGGATTATCATGTGTACTACATCTCTGATTGTTCCATATATCAAACCTAGGCGGTGAAACACTTTCATACAAAGAAGGAGACATGATTGTCTATTCAATTTGCAATGTATTATATATTATTATATATTTTTTTTCTTGTAACCAACCCTAAGGGTTTGTTCCAATGATGAGAAATATTTCCTAAGTTCTAATTAGTGCACAAACAACAAAGACCCCAGCAACGATGCCAATGATGAGTGTGAGGTATCCCTATGCTCCACCATACGAATATGAGCATCTATGCACGATCTAGTCGGATTTCAAGGACTAAGTGCTTATGCGCCTTTGTGGAACAAGGATGGGTTGATCAATCATTGTCTTCCCAAGCTTACTTATATAGCACAATTGTATGGTTAAGTAAATTTGAGGTATATGATTTTTATAGTTTTTATGTTTTTATGTCCTAGTGCTACAAAGGGAGGAGAGAGATAACTAAGTAATTAATTTTGATTTAACTACTCAACTATGCTTTAACTAGTCCTAACACCAGCATCTGTTCTCATTTGTCATACACATCCTAAACTAGTGCAATACTACTGGGATTACCAAACACTAATCGTTACTGNGTTCACTTTATGACTCCTACTGCAGGCACTCAGAAATAATTCTATTTTTGGAAAGAGAAAAAGACAAGAGTTTGGGTAAGGGACTAAGACTAACTATGCAAACCAAGTGTGTCTACCTCTTATTTATAGGCAATGAGGCAGGTTGTGATATCGCGTGGAAGGCTCTGATATTGCATACACGATATCACGACTCATCAAGCATATTTGTAAACTATGCAAACAAAACATTAAGGATGAAGAACATATCTTTTTAATTTGACTATCTTTGACTCACATTCAAATGAATTACAATCTTAACTGTAATCTACTTATTGTTTTATTTCAAATTGACCCTAACTCATTGGGACATTACATTAATGATATTTTCAAGTTTCTTTAGAAATTTGTTTAGGCTTTATAACCATCTAATAAATCCCTTTGCGATTTCTTGGACATAATAAAAACTCCTAATTTTCAAAAAATCATAAAAACAAATACTACATTCTTAAAATATCTTTAAAAGAGTATTCACAAGCCTTAGGTTAAAAGCATGGAATGGATGTGGAGTTTTTGAGTAACATCATGCAAAGGATAAGCATGGGAAAAAAACATGAGTTAGCTAGTATTATGTTCAAACACATACCTATTTATTAATATTATGTTAGAAGCCAACCCATGTTTATTCTAAGTGATTGTTGATTATATACTCCTAAGTCCTACCAAAGTCTTGTTCATTTAAATCCTAGAACTAGAAGTGTCTCCATCATATCTTAATACCTATGCATGGTAGGATGATCACCTAAAGCCATAGTGCTCATCCTGCTAAGTGAGGTCCTAGGACGGTTGGTAGAAGAGTGAAAGCCTAACCTCTTGCCCTACCAAAATTTTGTTTATTTAAATCCTAGAAGTGTCTCCATCATACCTTAACACCTATGCATGGTAGGATCATCACTCAAAGCCATAATGCTCATCTTGTTAAGCGGAGTCTTGGAGGGTTGGTAGATGAGGGAAAGTAACCTCTTTAAGTAGCAAGGTCTTAGGAGGGTTGTTAGATGAGCGAAAGCCTACCCTTTTGCCCTACCAAAATCTTGTTTATTTAAATCCTGGAAGTGTCTCTATTGTGCCTTAACACTTATGCATGATAGGATCATCTCCCAAAGTCATAGTGCTAGTCTTGTTAAGTAGAGTCTTGGGGGATTGGTAGATGGGGAAAAACCTAACTTGTTCAAGGTAAGTAGAGTCCTGGAGAATTGGTAGATAAGGGAAAGCGTAAGGAGTCTTGGAGGGTTAGTAGATGAGGGAAAGCCTAACTTGTTCAAGTTTAAGTATCTCCACCCACACTCAAACATAGGTGTTTGACTTAAGAAACGAATACCTTACCATGAGTCCAAATGAAAGTAATAAAAAAAGACGTGAAGGTTCAAACTTTCACTGAATAATGGAAGTGCATACAACTATTCTACTTACTAGAATGGGACTAAAATCGTTTTTAATTTCTTTTGATGCGATTTATAAAACTTGGCAATTTCCGATCCAAATACAATTTTTAATCTATGGACCAAAGCACGTTGTCAACTATAGCTCCTCCTCAAAAGCAGAAGTCTCAAAGCTCTGGTGAATCATACGTCACAGGAGCAACGAAAAGTCCTCGTTCAAAGCACATGGCCGGCGACTGAGGCTACAGATCATGGGAAAAATGGAGGAAAGTCTAAATCAAGGAGCATTTCGAACTTCCAGAAAACCGAAGACCGCACCAAATGAACATTATAAAAAAAAACAGTAACAAAACACAGTTTGTTTTAACGTCAAATTGCAGGGAGCCGATGTCATGAAAGGCTAGTAGCTGTCCGTCCCATCAGTCTGTCAAGCCCCACCTATATGAACCCAAATGCTTAACAAGGGTTAACATTTTGTCAAAGTTCTCGTTTAATAACCATTTGTTTGGAAAGGAGAGTCTAGTTGGTACTATAGAAACCATCATAAAAAAGTATTTTAGTGGCAAATACGAAAATTTTTAACCAGGAATACACCATTGTTACATTCCATTTACGTGATGGTAATCGCATTAATTATCATATTGTACATTGTATGGGGAGTAATGAACCATTGCCTAGTTCAGATTTACTCTTCTCTCCACGGTCACTACAATCTTGATGTTACAGGGCAAAGCCTTTTCATGCCCTTCAATGGTTTAATGGGGTTAAATTCTTGCCCTACTGGCCATCTGTCCCCTTTCATCTCATGCATGACCCATTGGAAGTCATTCAACGTTGCAATAAGTATTGGCACAAACAAGAGTCAGAAACATTTTGGATCCCTCTCTTCCAACTTATTTGGAAACTTCCGACCCTCCCCAAAATTAAGCACTTCCTCTGGTGTCTCCTCCACCATGGTCTACCTATTGGAAAACGTTTAGAATATTTGGGGATTCCCAATCCCAATTGTCTTCTATGTGGTGGACAAGATGACTTTGTCCATGTATTTTGGTAATGTCCCTTTGCTCAACAGTTGTGGCAGTTGGTTTCTAAAGCTTTTCCATCATACAAGCTATCTCAAGAGGATGCCATATTTGGATTCTTGAACATTACTTCTACTAATCTTAATTTTTTGTGAAAAGTTATTAGGCCTACTATTTTATATTATATTTGGAAGTGAAAATGCAATGTTTTATTTCAAAAGACAGAGTATTCTAACAAATGTTTGCTTACCAGGTTGGAGAAGTTGCAGATCTTTTGCCTCACCCAATTTCAACTCACATCTCAACCATCCAAGTTCAATCTGGACAATCATCAATTGGTTCATCTCTTGCAGCTATGGGAAAGACTTGTTGTTCCAGTTACACTTAGCATCAGTAATCTCTGCAAGGAAGCTTTCTCTTTTTATTATGTGGAGTCACCATTGGAACTCTCTCTACCCTTACTTGAGAGCTCTCACCTCATCTAATTCTATGTCATTCTATTTTGTAACAAGCCAGTATGTGCGGACATTTGGTTGTGCCCCAACTTGGGTTTTCTCCTTTAAATGTCCCAACTTGGGTTTCCTCCTTTATACTCGTTTATTTTTAAGGTGTCATTCACAATGCTCTCAGTTTTTCCTTTCCTTTAACCCTATGAATTATTCAAATTGTTGTAATTGATGCACCTTTAATTTCAATAAAACTTCTTTTCGGGGTCCGACGCCCCCCATATTGTAGTACATGCACATGTTTGTTTAAACAATAAAACATAGTTTAAATTATTTTTAATTAGCATATCACTACTCTAAACAATTGCTAACACCTATGTGTGCATGCAACTACCAAAATTGTTATTCACGGGATAACCAATAACAATTGTTATGAAAAATTTGCGCATATCGTGAAGGTTTGGTACTATATAACTTTAATGATCATACAGCTACTGGTTCACATGGCCTACCTATTAATTACTTTAACCGTATTGCCTTGGGGACTACATGGCCCACATATTAATTACTTCCATATTACCTTGAGGATCATATTCCTATATCCGATGATGGACATGGGCCTATGTATTAATTATGGAATTGGAGAACAAATAGTTGTGTTCCTATAAAGCACATTCATGCATGCATGGCTCTATGCTCATGAGTTATCTATTGAACTACTCTACATATTAATTACTTTAACAATATTACCCTCGGACCATGTTACTCTATTGGACGTTAGACATGGGTCCATGTATTAATTATGAAATTGTGAAATTGGAGAATAGATAGCCTTGCTTTTATAAAAGCACATTCATTGCCTAGGGATCATATTACTCTATACCATGCTATTACATGGGCCCTCAAACGCCATGGTATATGGTTTGTAACAACGTTGTTTTCTTTTTAAAAATTTACGGTAACGTGATGCGTAGAAGTAGTTGGGGTGCAAGGTAATGGGAGGTAACTAAACTCGCCAGTGACTAATGCTCCTTTACCTAGGGAGGAGGATTCCTTTTAATTTAAATGACCATCTTGTGGAATTTGACTTCATTTTCAGGCTTTTTTCTTTCATTTTGACGTAAAACACATTAAATTTTTATCATGATGCATTGTAAAAATGCTAAAAACTTTTTAAAAGTATCTTTTTGATGCATTGGAATATTTTTAAAAATCACTTAATATCTAAACCAATCTAAGGAAATATACTATTAAAATAAGTTGAAAAATTGTGATGAATCATTTGATAGGCTACGTTGATGAGCATGCATCAATGCAACCTCATTGACGTAGCCTTGTCAACACATGGTTAGATGCATTGACACAGTGTCTAGTCTTGCCTATATAAATGTGCGTACCCACCACATTTAAGGCACATTAAGTCGATAGTGTAGTCGAACTCTTGCAGTTTCTTGCCATCATACTTAGAATATTTTTTGAGTGCCCGCAGCAGAACTTCAAGGATTGTACAGATCCTTATTCAAACATCAATGTACCTGAACACTTTGATGTGCCAACAATAAAGACAAGATTCTTGGAATTCCTTGCAACACTTAAGAATAGTTTAATATTTCCATTCATGCACTTTGTTGCCTATGCATTTACATTCATGTCCTTAGTTATGAATACATTTAACAATAATAATACATAAGTACGATCGCCTCAAACATACCATTAACGCTTCATAATTTTAGTGGTGTTATCACTTGGTTTGCCCAGTAGTCTAACACTTAGTAACCCAATGATGTTCATAACGAGTTCAGGATGTGCACGGAAGGTGGACTCAGATGCTTATGTTAGGATAGTTAGATTAAGATGTTAGATAGTTGATTAGTTAATTTACAATCAATTACCTTTGTTTTACACTTAGATTAAACTAAATAACATATAAAATATACGTAAAAATTATGTGCCTTGGCTTACACTTAACCATACAAGTGAACTTACACAAGTAAAGCCAAGAAGACAACAATCACGTCTCTAAGTCACTATCTTTGCCCATTGATGCATTTAGGGACTAAGTCTACGAAATTTGACCGGATTACTAATGCAATGCTTGTGATTCATATTGTTAGGCATAGGGACTACTTGCCACTCATCATTAACACTGTTGTTGAGGATTTGGTCTAACAAAGTGCATTACATAGGAAAGATAGTGAAAACATCTAACAACATTGTAAAGGAAGATTAATGCTAAACCATTAAGATACATAATAATAACAAACACACATTGTTTTTGAATAATCACTAATATGACTTCTTTTCGCAAGGAAGGTTCTCCACTGCCATTCACAAGCAAATCCAATCAAAGGCAAAAGAGCCAAAAATGCAAGTTCCCCCACAGTTTCAAGTTGTCTACATCCATCTGGATCCTTACACTCTAGACTTCACCTTCATCTTGCATCAAGATGAGCAACTGTGATGGAGGAACATGGAGAGCAACATTAAGTTACCTCTTGATCGATCTGTTCCCATGATGGTATTGAACAATCTTATCAAGTTTGGCATTGCTAGACTTAATGCTGAGTACAAGGTTCAAGATCACCTCTATCGGGATTATCATCCCACAAAGGCCCAATGAAAGAAGGATTAGCAAATGAAAGCACAATATGAGGCTTCAAAGGGCAAAAGGTTTCTTAACTACTTGTTCCTACAAACATAAAAAGAAGGTGAGGACTTCTTTTCGAGTACCTCTCAATACATAGATTCTCCTCCTCTCTTTGATGAGGTGACCCTTAACCAATAGTTGTAATCAACTATGGATAACCTTGGTGATGGGAAGAATGGATCTCAAGACTAGGGAAACTCAAAAGATAATAATCATAGCCATTCATCTAGAGGTAGGGATAATGATAAGCACGAAAAAAGAGATAGACATGATGACTAGGATAGGGATTGAAGAAGAGGAGGTAGTAGGCATTGCTCTAGTGCTGATTCTCCTTCCTCTTTGCCTTCATCATCATCCTTGTCATCTTCCTCCATCAACTTCGATAGGAGAAGTAGAGGCTAGGGTCATGGAAAGAGTAACATAAATCATGATGGAGATGAATGGTGGAATAGGAATGACTACAAATCCCATCGAGATAATAGGGACTAGGGACATGAACAACAATAGGGGGATGAACATCACAAAGAATGAAGGCATGGTAGGACTCATTGTAGCCATCATGGCCATGATAGGGGCCACAGAGACCACTATGACTATGATGAGACTATGCTAGCTACAAGAAATATGTTGAATATTTCAAAGGTTGTTAGAATTCCCACCTGGAACTTGAAGGATAGCTACATTAAATAATTGGATATGAACAATATCCTCAAGTTTTTTTCCCTGGGTGGGGGGTGGGAATATAATTTCGATCCACAAAATCATTTGCAAGCCTTCTATGATGCCTATGCCTTACAAAATGTGGAGAATGAATGGTATAAGATGAAACTATTCCCAAGGATACTCGTAAAGGAAGCAAAAGGTTGGTGCCAGTCCTTGGAACCAAAACCTTTCAATGATGGAGTATGATGTTGGAGCTGTTCAATGAAAAATACTAAACATACTTCAGAGTGTCCAATTTGGGGAGGCAAATACAAGGATGAAAACAAGGCAGCCATGAGTCCTTGGATGCAACCATGGGTAGGTACTATTCTTTGTTGCATTGATGCCTAGGCCATGAATACTCTCAATGGGATCAATTGTGACATATCATAGATGGACTCAACACTAAAACAAGGAGAATCCTTGGAGTCTATGCCCAAAGAAGGCTTTCTAAGCCAAGGGTCCATTAGATTCAACATCTGATTAAGCAAGTGGGTAAAGAAGAAGGAGAATTGAAAAAATGAGAAAGTGCAAAAGAGTATAACAGAGATCCCTTCATCCACAAGAGGGAGGTTCATTTATGTGAGAATGAGGAGGCACCACTTAGGTGGTGTAAAGGAAAACCTTGTTGATCCAAAAATCTATTACTAAAATATTAAAAAAATTTGATAAGATGTGGAACTCCTTGGAAGAGAAGTTCCAAACTACTCTGAAGATTGTAGAGGAATGTAGAGATCAAAGAGATAGTGGCTATGAATGAAGGAAGAAGAAGGTTGTTGAATGAGAATATCACAAAGATAAGGGCAAAGTTGCAGTAGTAGAGAAGGTTGCAAATTCAGAATTCAATAATGATGGATGTGACATCAATCAATATGAACATCCCAAGGGATGTTGCCTTGTATTATCATACTTACAAGAATCTAGGGTGTATGCTTTAAATCCTAGATTGGCAAAACGGTAAGCACCCAAGAGGTTGCCTTATCCACAAGGAAACTATTGGTAGTAATCCCACCAATAAGCTTACTATCCAAGTGGAGTACCACCTCAACCTCAAGAATAGTATTAGCAGTGGAAACACCCACAATCGTGGGGAATGCTACCTCCAAGGCAACAGTATCCTTATCATCAACTTGATCCTTATGGGTACTACGTTTAGTAGCTAGTCTCTCCACATGACTCTTCTAGTCATGCTTCCTTTCCATACCACTACTATTCTCTAGAGTACTATAAAGCACCTTCTCTAAGAGGCAAGTCTCTATTCCCTTTCTATCCTCCTTACCATCCATTCACTCTTGCACCACCATCATTAACTCCTATGCCACCTACTCCATTCATGTATGGTAAAATATCTACCCAACCACAACAAAGAAAAGCTACGAGAACAATAAACTTATAGCCAGATCCTCATCCAAGTGGTCTTAAATCCAACCCTTTCAAGAGGCCATTCTTTAGAACCAACAACTCCACAAAGCCCTCACAAACACCTATGACTATTAACCCTACTACTTCAACCTTTAAAAGTTTCATCAAGTAACCTTCACATCAAAGTACTCCCCAATTACATACTATCATGTTAACCCATGCGGTCATAGATTGAATCAAGGTCAACCATCTTCCTAGGAAGAGATCTGATCTTAGGAGTCCTCCTATTTACTCGCAGATTACTGGAAATGAACCATGCAAGGCTCTTTTGGATTTAGGTTTTCAAGTTAACCTAATTTCTTAATATATGTACAAAGCCTGAAACCTACCTTCCTTGAAAAAGAGCAACATTAGATTGGAGTTGATAGACCAATCAATCACTATTCCTTTGGGATTGGTGGAAGACATCATGATCACCATTTGTGGATTTTGAACAAAGGGATTGAGGTAGACCTAGAGAAAATAAAGATCATCCAAGAAATAACCAAACAACCAAAAATTGTGAAATATGTGAGGTCATTCCTTGGCCACATTGGTTACAACAAGCACTTCATTGAAAACTTCTCAAAGGTCACTAAGTTGTTGGTGGAGCGTACAAAGAAATATGCACCATTTTTCTAAACCAAAGAATGTGAGAATGAATTCTAGGAGTTAAAGTAGAAACTTGTAGAAACTCCAATTCTACGAGCACTAGACTGGTCTAGGCCATTTTACATCATGAAAAATGCATCAAATTATGCTTTGGGGGCCATGCTTACATAGATGGATGATCAGAAACGTCCATATTACATCCACTGTGCAAGTAGAAGCATTATGGATGCACAACTCAACTACACCACCACTAAAAAGGAGCTTATGGCAGTGGTGTACATGTTAGAAAAATTCAAGTATTATGTGCTTGGATACAAATTTTTTGTATACACCAACCACAACGTCATTCAATTCCCGATGAATAAGCCAATGATGAGCCCCTTCGATATGATGGTTGGTGATCCTTCAAGAGTTTTATTTAACAATGGTTGAATGAAAGGAGACCAAGAATGTGGTGGCTAACCCCTTGTCTTGGTTAAGATGGGACAACAAAGAGGATGATAGTCCATTGTCTAATTAATTTCCTAATGAACTTCTCTTTGTTGGTGCTATTAATTCTTAAGAACCAAGGGCAACAAGTTGGTATGAGCACATCCTCTCCTATCTTAACATAGGAGATGTTGCAAGAGTGGGACCATAAGAAGAAACAACAATTTCTTCATCAGGTCAAACATGTGATGGAAATCAATGGTAATCTCTACAAGAGCTATGTGGATGGCCTGGTACTAACTTTGAGTCCTTCAGGATGCACATGAAGGTCCTTATGGGGGCCATTATGCTGGAATGAGAATAACCATTAAGATACTCATGGTGGGATATTATTGGCCTACAATCTTTAGGGATTCCCATCACTTCTTCCATTCATGTGATAGATGCTAATGTGATGGAGGCATGACCACATGCATGGAAGGGTCTCAACAGTGGATCCAACCACTAGAGCCTTTCAATTTTTGGGGATTGATTTCACAAGACTCATCAACTCTATGTCAAAAAGAAAGGCCTACATCATCATGACTATTGATTACTATAGCAAATGGGTTGAAGTTGGAGCCATCATCAACTGTTCAACATCTATGGTGGCCTAGTTTGTACAACACAATGTTGTAAATAGGTTTGGTATGCCATGAGTACTCATTTTTGATAATGGAACACACTTTACTAGTGCTACTTTTCTAAAGCTCATGCAATGCTTGGAGGTTGAACTTAAATTAAAAAATCCATACCACTCCTAAGCTAATGGTTAAGCTAAGGTTACTAATAGGGAAATTACCAAAATACTAACATGTACAGCTAGTAAATATAGGAAGGACTAGAGCAATAAACTTAATGATGCTCTTTGGGCTTATCATTCAATGTGGAAACTTCCTATAGGTTATTCTTCCTATGAGTTAGTGTACATGAAACTTCTAAATATTCTCATCCAAGCTAAGCTTAGTACACTTTCAATAACTTGAAACCTTGACTTAGACATAAGTCTAGCCCAAAGAAAAAGATTGATGAACCTTAACACGCTAGACGAGAATAGATTGGTGGTCATATCATTTAATGAAGTGCATAAGACACATAATAAATAACATCATGACCTAAGAATAAGGAATATAAAGTTTCAACCAGGAGATAGGTGCTCTACTAGAAACCCATGCATATACCTCAACATACTAAATTTCCACATGCTATGGGACAATACTTATATTATATATGAAACTTTCCCATCAGGTATCATGATGATATACCATTCTAATAGCCCAAATAATATATTATTAGTCAACATACAACAACTCAAAACTTTCTTGGAGACAAGAACAACCAATGGGAAATATTGACTCAATTGATGACTAGATATGATCAATCTTTCAANTTCTTTATTTCCATCAATATTGATGTTGAACAAAGCTATTAATTGATGGTGGTAAATTGAATTATAGTGCTTAAATTAACTACTTAATGACTAGATTCCATCATAGAATTTTAACATTGATTAATGTGACATTGGTTTTTTTTCATGATATCAAGCTATGAGCTCACATCATTAACCCATTCCACAAAAACTCTATGGTGTTCTTTTGTTTTGGAAGCATGAGGTCATTTCTAATAACAACTTTAAAAGAACTTGTGACCTTGGTACTCTCCAACCTTAGAAAAAATCATGTGGAATTAGCAATGGTGTGTCTTCAAGGGAATTTATCACCTTTTGTATCTACCTACTGTCTAGAGTTTTTTGGGTATTCTCATCGATTTCTCATCATTTATAATGTCAACCAATAATAGAAAGCAATGTCTTTGCATGATATGGTTCCCATGAAAAAAATGCATGGAAATTCAAAGCACATCCCTTAGATGAAATAATGGGCTACATGCATTGGTTATGGGACTAGAAAGATATGTTACCCATGCTTGAAGGCACCCCTCTAACTAAAGTCCTCTTCACTTCTTACTTCTATTTTCTTCTCTATTTGGAATGGTGGATGATCTTTGGGGGTGTCCATGAGCTCTAGGGGATCAAATGATCTAAAAGTATCAATGCAAAGTCACTAGAAGTGGATGGTCTTGATTCCAACTAAGGATGTGATGTTCCCAAGATCACCTTAATCACAAACTCCATCAAGACTTCATGTGACCAGAACAAGGAACTCTATTCCATTCTCTTTGTCTCATCATCAATTAAATCCATTTGCCATCTCACTACCTGTTTTCATGGTTAATCAATGTGTCCATTTGGATATGTCTCAATTCTTTGGTGGTTTCTTGTGTGATTCAATTTTTAATAATCCATGGTCATTAATCATCCTTGGGACCTACAGACTCCTTGGTATGAGGGCATGCATGGGCATTAAGGGCATGAGCTTGTTATGGAAAGGACCCACTTGCATACTCCTTGGCTTGGATGATTAAATTTCCTATCCCTTAGTTATTTTGCTCTTGAATATGTTATTTTCCATCATGAAACATCTAGTTTTTTATGCTTCTTGACATTAAAACTCCATCCAAAACTCCTTTTCCAAATGCATTTAGAGCTCTCTTCAATGACTCATCCTTAATCTAGGCTTTTTTGGCTTCCTTTGAACTCCAATTTCATTGAAAAACTCTTTTTCCATCCTTAGTTTTCATATGTAAAAATTTTTATCTATGGATACGTCGTTATATAGCAAAAATACTATAAATATGCGCTAACCCTTAGTCAAGATTTCACATTTTCATTCTAATGCTAGAGGAGTTTTTGCATCTTTTTAAGCCTAGAACACCTTCCAAGCACCATAACTTGCCAACTGCTTATTCAATTTACCTTGTTCTTTGACCCTTAAGCTACTAAAGGTGAGCTTTATGTGGTGAGGGCCATAAACCTATGATTTATGATGGAAAATTTTTTCAAAATTTTTCTAGCTCCCCAATGTTTAACTAATAAAATATTATTAAAATCACTAATCTACACTAAGTTAAACCTCATCAACAAAATTAGGTAGCTAAACAAATAAAATAATAATAAAATAATCCATCTACCATGATCACAACCAACTTAAGTGTAACTTGGAAAAATGAGAAAAGGTATTAATGGTATTAATAGTTACATGTAAAACACTAATTCTAAGTTATGTTTGTGATCGTAGATCACACCAAAGAGACCACAAGGTGAAGCAGCCAAGAAGAGGAAGGGGCCAGTAGCCACAATAACCCCAAGAAGGTGAAGTGAAAACACATGTAATGGAGCCTCTTCAAGAGGAGCCCAAGGTTGAATCTATTCATTAGATTCCCATAGTAGAGATATGCCAATTGAGGCAAGATAAGGTGCCAAGGCCTAGGCCAAATTTAAAGGTCACATTGACAAAGACTTGCCTTGAGCGAATCCATTGTAAGAAGGTCCAAAGTTCTGTTCTTTAAGAACTTAACTTTGGCTCCTTCTTGGACCTAGCACTAGAGGAGGTCAACACTTAACTGTATGGGTCCCCCATGTGGTCCATCCTCACTTTCAACAGGGAGTGGCGCATGGGGAAAACCTATCCTTTTTTAGAATAAGTGACAAGAAAATATTCTTGTCAAAATCAAATACATCAGTGTCTCTTATTTGGTTGAGGAAATTACAAAGGTCCTCAGATTGCCTGACACTGGGGAAACATTGGTAGAGATCCCCATGCAAGTAGATCTAGAAGAAAGAATGAGTTGATCGAATGATGCTATGAGGTACACAGTAATGTGTATGGCATACTAACCAAGGTAGAGAAAGTTTGTTTCAAGATTACAGCCTATCACCTAAACCAAACAGTGAGGCCTAGCAAAGTCACTACC